>JABUQX010003401.1:25000-40915 GCA_015478945.1 Trachelipus rathkii | reverse complement strand
ATATAATATTATATAATATATATAATATACTATAATATATATATATCATTAATATATATATATATATAAATATATAATATATATATATATATTAATATATATAAATATATATATATATATATATATAATATAAATATAATATATTATTATATATAATATATATAGTAATTGTATATATAAATATAATATATATAATACATATATATATATAATATATTAATTATATATAATATATATATATATTATATAATATGTAATAAGTAGTCTGCAATATGTATTAGTTTGTAATATTGATTTCAAGATGAGTGTTTAGATTAATTGCACTGTTTCTCTCTCCGAAAAGAAAAATAATAAAGAAAGAAATTTCATGAGCAGCAAAATTTTATTTTTTAAAAGGTTTTCATAATTTTCACTTAGACTAATTTTCCATAGCGTGGATAGCACACACATATCATACAATATCACTCTTCTTACCACACATACAAATAACATACCACTCACGGTACACGAAATTACCGAAAATGAAAGATTAAAATTAAGCATATAATAAAAATATTTAACTTAACTTAAACTTAACCTAACCTAACCCTAACTAACCTAACCTAAAATCTAACCTGAATTTATTTTCGGGTTAAGAATGTCCGCCGCCGGCCGAACCGACGAATCGCCACGCACACACACACCACACACCACACACACACATATATATACTAATATAAATATATTATATATATACATATATATATATATATTAAAAAATAAATATATTAGATATATATTAAAATATATATATGAGCTCAGGCCTAAAAAATTTAATACGACATTCTTTAAGTTCATAGTTTTTCTGTTGCTCTCAAAATTTGTTTATCTGAGTTTACATCCTTCCTGTGAAGATTGTCTTGTCTCTGCCTTCAGATAATTTTTCTTCCCTGCTTGAGGCCTATGATTGAAAAAGCGTTTCCATAGCAATCTAATTAATATTGCTCGATAGGAAAATGTCACAAGTCGAAATTTATCATTTTCTAGAAGAATGATCAAAATTGATCCCCAAAGACACATTTTTATGTGGCAAAGCTAAACACTCTGAAGTTCTGTCCATTTGGAACTAGTGAGAAAAAGTTTCACTATTTCGCAATTATAGTGTATGGGAAAATGAATTTTTAAACATCTTTAAGTAAAAAAATTTCATTTCTATATGTGTCAATTTTCAATCAATCTGAGTGATATGTTTCTTCCTTTCCAGCATAATTTTTTTCTAAGTTCTTCGAATTTGTCTTTAACAGGAAAATTTGGCAGTATCTTAACTTTCTTTCTTATGTCAAATATCAAGTATACAGTAGCTTCATCAAGGATCACTCGCCTGAGGATATGTTCCTTGTCTCCTTGTTTTTTGTCTCTCCTTGTGTCCTTGTCTCCTTGTGTCCTTGTCTCTTTGTCTCTTGGTCCTATGCCTTTCGACATTTTGGCGAATTTTTTGTTATGATATTGTACACATCTAAATCTTTGAAGGACACTTACACAAAGGTTTGCTTTCCAATGCTCCTTCTTTTGGTCTCTGTCATTCTTTCTATTCCTATTATATCTATATTCCTTTCCTTCAGCGTTATATGGCAACTGTTGCAGGCAGTGACGGTTCAACAATTAGTTTTATAATGTCCAATTAATTTATCAGTTTAATCAATATATGAATAATGGTGCTTCTCATGTTCTTTTCTACCCTTACATTTTTCTACTCTTCATTAATACCTTCTACCTGTAAGTTCATCAACGATTCATTCCTATATTGTTGACTCTACTTTACATTCTTAAATTCATTTTGAAAAGTAAGCCAGTGAAGTATAAAAAACATATATTTTTTCTATTGATCAAACACGAATTATTTTTATCAGTTGGTACCATAAGTTAAGGAAAATATTTTTCCTATGGTTCGTAGATTACGTATACCATTAAGCTATATTCTGAACAGTGATGTAATATATATATATGATATATTATATATGATATATATTTACTAGGGTCCAATGCTTCCTCATTAATCATGTATCTAAGAAATTAGAAGCCGGGAAACGTATTCTCATATCTTCACATTACACCTAGTGCTTGATATCTATAAGAGTCTTGGCCGTTCTTCTATGAAATACATATCCCACATTATATAGGGTTGTTCCACTCACACAGTTGTTCTTGGAATATGATATACTGTAAATTGACATAACAAAGAAAATTGTTTTTCTACTCAATAGTTGCAAATATTTACTTTTTTTTTTTTTTTTTTTTTAAAATTCACACCTCCCGGGCATATAGCCCTCTTCAAGGAGGGAACTTCTCTAGGTTAATTTCCTACCTAGGACCGAACCCATTACCTCCCCATGCGACTCCGTTCGCCTCTACCTTTGCAGCCACGATGTACGGCAAATGGGAGACTCCTGTGGTAGTAGACTACAAAACGAAGGTAGGATTCAGAAAACCTAAATACATGCTAAAATAAATATATTTAAAACAATGAATATTGTTATATAATGGATATCAGAGGATGTTTCATATACTAAAGTATTCCGAAAAAAATCAGCAGAAACTACTGTAGTACAGGCTAATAACACGATAACGTTAAACCCTCAGAAAACCTTGTAAAAAAAGGAGGAGGGAGGAGACGGATTCATTGCATCAGCCCAAATTGACTTTCCATGCCCAAGAAAGATTCGATACTTCCAATAAAGCTCAACGTCTCACTCATATGTAATATATAATATATTAAATAGATATATATATATATATAAAATATATAATATATAATATAATATAATTATAAATATACAACTTAATTATAATTTATAATATATGACTCTCCCATTTTCATATCCCATGCATCTCCAACTGTGAAGATGCAGGGAATATTTAAAAACGGGAGTAGGGAAGGTGGGAAAGAAAGGAAAGACTCCCTAGAGGAGGTTATCAGTAATGTCTCTGCCTGAGGAGAAATATACATTTTTTGTTTCTTTTTATTTGCTTTTTTTAACAGATTAAAACGTTGATTTATACCCGATTCGAGCACCCAGTACTTTGTTTTGCGATTTTGTAGACACTACAACGTTAGAAAACAGAAAGTAAGATGCGTGGGCAGCGAAAATCATAAAGTTGTGTGGAGTTATAGGGTTGACCAAAAGAGAGTGAAAAGAAAGACTTGCTTGATCGCAGAAAACTCGGCTGGCCGGTTGATGGACCTGATTTCGAGCGTCGGGCAGCAACTTTCGCTTAGGCCACACCAGAGAAGGTAGAAGAGAGAACCTGGGCTAATTATCATGGCACCTGCAGGTGAAAACCGGACGGACCAAGGAAAAGATGAGAGGCGCGTGCGCGCGGCGTTGCGCGAAAAGGGGCTGACGCTTATCAAGTCGATAAACACATCGGCTTAAGAAACTGGCGGCTGCATGGAAAAAGCATGCAAACGACAGGGAGACCCCATACAGGAGGCGCATGGTGAGAAAGTGAATATATAATATATATATATATACTATATATATAATAATATATTATATATATATAATAAAATAATATATATATATAATATATATATAATAATTGACTTGTGAAGTTACGGAATGGCCCGCGACACCAAAAAAGTAATAGGTTCCGCTGTGAAGAATGGCAGTACTTCGTCCATATTTTGGTTTCCTTAAAAACACCTTGGAGGGTTGGTCGGAGAGAAATGGGAGCCATGGAGTTATATCCCATTTTAAAATTCTCCAACTAGTTGAGTTTGGCCGCCTGTTTTAATTAATTAGAAAAGGACGCCTGACACTGGCGATATTATACGCAAATCTAACAACAAGGTCAATCACATACATTTGAGAAAAAAATTTGAGCCCGCCCGCTGGAAAAAAAGAAGTATAACGATGTCACTATATAATATAATATTTATTATATAAACTATATATATATATATTACTGTGAGTATATATGATATATTATATATGATAGTCATAAAATATAGTATAAATCAATACGATTATATAATAAAAAAATATATATCATATAATATACTTAAATAAAATACAATTAATCATATTTACATGAACAAAAGCATATACTTTTTTCGCGATTGCAAATTGGTACTATCTAACTGTATAATAATATGAAATATATATATATATATATTTATTATGACATAATATATAAATATATTTATATATATTAATATATCAGTAATATATACTATTATATTATAAATATAAAATATATATATATATAACACTCAGAAAAAAAAAATCAGTATGTAAAATTTAATAGTCATGAGTAGAAGCCATAATCTTACCTCTTTAATCTATGTTTTTGATTTTGTACATTTTTCACCACCAGAAGTTTATTAATTAGTGTCAAAAAATTTTTCTCGTCCTGGTTAAATTTTATGTGGTACTATTATTAGTTGTTGTCAATGAACTTTTCATATGCACTACGTAGGTTTGGACTGGTAAGTAGTTTTTGTTTTTTAAATATTTTTTTTGTATCTAAAAAGACATGATTGCGGATGGTTGTGTTCTGAATCTTTGGTGTGGTATTACCACGATTCGCAAATGATCCGTGTGTTAGTTTGTGTATAACATTCGCAGTAACCGCCTATATGACTGGGTAAGTGTATATTTGGTAAATAGCACTACATAACAGTTACCAAACAACACCTATATCTTAGTTAATTATAACACCTAATTAAAATTAGGCTACTACGTAGTCATGGTTACAATACTATTTGTGTATTATTATTTGACTACCAGGAAACATATTTACTCCATATTTGCTGGAAAATAAAATATCAAAGTAAAGTTTAAAACTATAGTGTGTTGTTTTATTACTTTATACAGAAAATATTAATTGGAAAGTAGGTTTAAATTTGCTTAGAGCTTTAATATCATTGATAAATAAGTAAACAGCCTTTTAGTAAATTTTAATTAGAAATAGCAAAGTTAATATTAAATTTTACATTACTTTAAACCAATTGCCAATAACCATAATAATAATAAAATAATACAATGGAATTAAAATAATTAATAATAATAAATAAAATAATTTAAATAATAATAATTATATATAAAATAATAATAATAATAATAATAAAATAATAATAATATAATAAAATAATAAAATAATTAATAATAATAATAAATATAATAATAATAATAATACTCAAACAAATATATAATAATAATAAAAATGATAATATAATAATAATAATATAATAATAATAATAATAATATTAAGAATATAAGTAATAAAAAATAAAATACCAAACTAAAATGTATAAAAGTCTGTTAAGGATGTGTGCTGTGTGTGTGTGTGTGTGTGTTGTGTGAGTTTGCAGTGTAGGTCCATGTGTGTGGTGTGTTCATTGTGTGTAAAACCATCTTTGACATATCATATTATATATATAATAATATATATAGTAATAATTTATATATATTATATATATATTATATATATATATATATATTATATATAACAGTATTATATATATATATATATATATATATATTATTAATATAATATATATTATATATAATATTATTATATATATAATAATATATATTATATAGTATACATATATATATATAAATATATTATATATATATAATATTATATATATATATATATTATATATTAATATATATTTATATATATATAGTTATAATTATTATATATATATATTAATATATATAATATATATATACTATAATAATATATTATATATATTAAATATATATACTCATATATATATTATATATACAGCTATAATATATTATATTATATATATATATATAATATATAGTATATATATATATATAATATATATATTATAATATTATATATATATAGATATAATATATTTATATATATATATATAATATATATAGTATAATATATATATATACGAGAAATATTCAATTATATAAAATTAAAAATTTTTATCTATACAAAATCCATCATCTCCCCTTGTCTAAGTGGTAGATCAACATCGCGGAAGCTAAGAGGTGCTAGTGTCGAATCTTCATCCAGACTGGACCTATATCGACTATCTCAATTACTGACAATATCAATTACGGTTCAATGACTAGACTCAATACATACATATTTAAGAAATTCAAGTTCTGATAATGATGGTGTGTGTCAATGCATGGAATATTTTACAATCACAAAATGACAACTACACAAGTAGTAAATATAACGACATCAATCCATAGTAAAATTTACCACCTCTCTTTCTACTACAAGTTGTAGTAGAAAAAAATAGTTAAAATTAAATTATACTACTAAACAAAAGTTCATTTTACTACCACACAAAAAGTAATTTTAACTAATACATGTAGTAGTTTTCATTCTACTATCAAAAAATAGTAAAGATTACTTTTTAGGTGTTGGAGCTCACCGTAACCCGAAAAAAAGTAGTAATAACCATTTTAGTGGTTATTAACAAACTTTTTTCTAAGTCGTATATAATATTAGAGTATATATATATAATATATTATAATTATATATATATATTTATATATATATATATATATATATATATATATATATATAAAATATAATATATATATTTTATTATATCATTTAAAATATGTCGACTAATATATATAAATAATATCAGTATATACTATATATATAGATATAAAGAAATATATAATATATATATATAATATAATATATATAATATATATATATATATTAAGACACTTTAAACTCTTAATTTAAGGCTCAATATGTCATAAAGAAGTTTGAACATCTAAATCTTCATCATCTAAGAGAAATATAAAAAGCATAAAGAGAGGATGAGAGATGAGAGAGAGAGGACGTAGCTGAGAGAGAGAGAGACGAGAGAAGAGGAGAGAGAGAGAGAGGGAGAAGGAGAAGGAGAGTGAGAGAGAGAGGAGAGAGAGAGAGATAGATGAGAGAGCAGACAGAGAGAGCGGACATTTGAATTTGTCATAAAATATCATGCAGAATTAAATATTTTTCTATAAAGGATGAATGGAAAAGTTAAAATATAATTGGACCCATAATATTCTACGTTGCTTTCTCTCTTTCACACACACATACACACACACACATACAACCACACACACCACACACACACACACACATAACACACACAATATATAAATAGATAATATATATAAAACATTTATATTATTATTATTTTTTTGTGATTTTTCCATTAATGTAAATTATATATTATATAAATACGTATAATATATATATATATAATAGCTAGTTATATTAACATTCCATGAACCACAGTGGTGAAATAATGGTAAATGATTAAGCTACATCATATATATGTTCTTAAGTTCTAATATTAGTTATTTGGGCGAATATTTTCTTATATGATATTATAAAGGCCACGCTTACACCACTTTATCGCCACGTATATTATAATATATATTATATTATATTACTATATATATTATATATTTTATATATTATATATATATATATAATATATATATATTAAATATATATAATATATATTAATATAAATATTATAATAGATATATATATATAATATACGATTTAATGAAGATTACGGTGTATTAAAATATAGACAATATTAAAGCGTAAATTGTACAAATTTAGAGGGTCCTCAAAACCGGTTGTCGAAAATTGAACACCAAAGTCGTCAAAATGTCAAGTTTTCAAATGTCAAAAAAGAAGAAAAAATATTCCTCAACTGAGTAATTTCTGTGATTGTAATTGCCAATCTGATGACACACTAATCACCTACTCCATAGTAATCTTCCTATCATCAAGATTTTCTTGCTGTTATGTGTGATTTTCACTCACTGTCAGCTTATACTTATATTTATCTACTTTAAGGAACGTTAATTATATATATATATAATATTTATATATATATATAATATACGATAATATATATTAATAGTATTAATATTATAGATATATTATATATATATAATATATATATATATATATAAATATAAGTATATATATTTTATAAAAGGCCTTGATATTACACACCATTGGAGGAATAGCAGAATAGCAAGGAAGGAAAACGAACAGAAGGAGGGAAGAGGGTTGAAGTAAAGCTAAGGAAAAATCTAAGATTATAAATTTCTTGCATGTAAGAATTTCTTTTTCTTTTAATAAATTATTAAACAAAATTATTGGAAATAGAATAAAAAAGAAAATAAAATAAAATGTCAAGTGGGTTACCAGTGAAACAGTCAGGTCAGTGCACACCAATTTGATCTAGAATATTCTTTTATGTAAAGGTATGCAATAGCAATGGTAAAGTATATATATAAGACTTTGATGAAAATTAAATCATTCGACCGTAGCAAATTTTCCACGCAAATAGGAAGTATAGTTCCCTTTCAATTTCTGTTATTTACAATGCGCAAATAAAAGGCGATCCTTACATTACAGGTTCCGCTCCTTCCCTATTGAAGCATTTTACACAAGGGTTTCATCAGGGCATTACGGTAACTTGTCCAACTAAATTATTGCGAAATCAATAATAACATGTAACTTATCTACAAAAAATATGATTTTGTATATATTGAAGAATATCTGATTAAACAAATAATATATTAATATATATAAATATAATATATACTAGAACTATACAATTCTAATAATATATAATTAATATAATTATAATATATAATATGATACTATATATAATTATATAATATATATATATAATAGGTATATATATATATATATAGCTATAATATAATAATATATTTAGATATATCATATAATATATATATATGGGTATATATATTATATATAATTATGATATATAAATATAGTATATATTAATATTTCATATAGTAATATATATATATATATATTATACTATATATATATATAATAATATCGTATATATATTATATATATATATATATGAATTATATATACTTCTAAGATGATATCATAAAAAAATAAATATATGGTTTATTATAAATATATAATAATAATTATATATATATATATATGGCGACCGGTAACAGTTTCATCACTTCTTCATTTGACAATTTTAAAGTTTTCGCTGACCGAAATGTACTCAGTTATCTCTCAGCGACAACGAGAACCTATAATATTGTCAATTGAGTAAATGTTGACCGAAGTTTTCTTGTAGTATGACTACATATCAATATATTTATATATATATTATAATATAAATAATATATATACTATATAATATATATTAATTTTAAAATATTATTATAGTATAAAGCGGAGAGGCGCATCGGACCAGTGGTAGAGCCTCCTATACATTGTCTACGGCGGCGCCGTTGGCGTATGGCTCGGTCCTATGGCGCAGATGAGAATTTTTCTCAATTCCATTATATTGCCAAAATTATGTCGCAACTCTGGAGTATATATATATATATATTATATATAATATATATAACTATATATATAAAGTATTATTATAATATAATATATATATATATAATCATATATATAATCTAAAATTATATATATATATATAATAGATATATACTAAATATATTATATATATATAATATATATAATATAGTTTTAATATTAATTATATAATATATATATATATATATATATATATATATACTAATTATATAAATTATATATATATACATATATAATACTATATATATTAATGAGTTATATATAGTGTGGTATAGTTATTATCTATATATAAATATATATACTACATATAATATTTAATATATATATATATAAAGTATAATATATTAATATAATATAATATTATATAATATATATAACTATATGCTATTTGACCTCATACTACCTAATCCTTATAGATTACTTGATGATCAGTAACTATATATATAATATATATAAGGTAGTGCACACACGATACTTTAACGCCGTTAATCCTTAATCGTTAAAAAAATTAACGGCGTTAATCACTTTAAAGCGTTATCGTAAAGAATGTAACGGAAGTTAACGTATAATCTGTTACGTTAACCAATCTTCAAAATTTAGAATCAGAGTCATATAAAATGATGAAACAGCAATATCCGAGAATAACCAGCATAAGAAAAACATGGTAAACATTACTAAGACGGGGATAATAACCTTGTAAAATAAAATACATTGAGCCATTCAGAGGAGCGTTTAGTGAAATTTGTGGAAAAAAAAATTTTATCATGTTATCCGAAATCGAATCTAAACAATTTTAAAATCTGATATGAAAATATTTATAAACCTTAAATTAAGGTAATCGATTACGGATGTAGGGAAATATGTAACTCGTTTACGGAATTCACAGAAATGTAAAACTCGTTAAAAGTCCTGTTATTCTTTTAGGAAATTAACTAAAGCGATTAAAAGTAACGAAAAGATTAACGAGTTAATTAACGCTTTAACGCGTTGATGCCAAGCCTTTGTATAAACATATATATATAGTATATAAGATAATTATATATATAAATATATATATATATATACTAATATATATATTATATATATATAAATATAGTATATATATATAATATATAAATATATAATATATAAATATAATATATATAATACTATATTGTAGTACTAGAAATCAAACCTTTGTAAAAAATTTTATTTATGTTCTTACTTATGCTAAGATTTTTGGCTGCTGAGCAAAATCTTTAGCATAGTCAAATGAAATATAATAAACCCGTCTGTGAGGTTACTCTTCAGTCAGATACAGATTCAGATTAAAACTAATAATTATTAAGAATCAGAAGGAAAATCTCACTCAAGAAAGAACCTCTACAACAACGTCCTCCCGGCAGAGAGCGATAGAACTTTCAAGGGGAAAAAGAAGGCTGCGACTTGAAGTTCGTACCAATTTCCCCGCTAACGAAGAGTCCGGAGGCAAGTTCGAGAAAACGCCACTAAAAGGCTCGAAGCCTTGAAGTTCGCCTTAGCAAATGAGTATGGCTCAACAGAGGACTTTTTGTTACTTTTATATTTATTCTGTGCACTATGTTGAATAAAAACCTCATTTCAATGCATGATTCTACATTACCCATGCCTCCTCTATATAGGTGCTTGCTCTAAAGAAGCCACCATCTAGCAAGTTCAACCCTATATTAATTGCGATGAACCTGAGAAGATACAGGCCACTTGCTCAATCAACACCTAAAAAACAAACAGTCTGGAAAAAGAAAGACACAGCCACAGTTTTATTAAAACGGTCATGGAGAAGGAATCTGAAAAGATGACTTCTAATATTAATATGCATGGATCTGTGCCTTGTCTTACGAACTTACTTTGTGACTGGTTTGAAAATCATCAAGAAAAGGAATCTCAATTGCAATCTTAAAGTTTTATGTCCTTAGATTTTACATCTACTATAACACGCATCATTTTAAGTTATTGATTAACAGAATGCAGAAGATTCTAATTTCTTGATTAACAGCATGCAGAAGATTGAATATTTTTTCATCGATGCTCCGAGAAAATCTTTCAAAACAAGCCACACATTATCAATAAAATCAAGGAAAATTGCTACATTTAGTGATGGTGACTGAAATGTAATAAAAACATAATGAAAGAATAAAAGAGATCAAAGCTGATGTCATAACTAAGCTTATAACAAATTCGATGGTAGTTACAGATTTCAAAAGATATAATATAATGTTTCTGAAAAATTGTATATATCTAGATCCATCTCGAGCCCCGTTTTAACTTCAGTAATTGCTTTAAAACCTCTCTAAATCGTAACAGTCAATCGTCATATTCGTGTCCGTTTTGTCCATTTAGTTTCTTGGAATTTTTTATTTTTTATTTTTTCTATTCAATTAGTTGTAGACTTTGGTGACCAGAAATAGTATCCAGTTGTTTTCAATGTGTCAATGAGGTTTTTAATGTGTTGAACATCTATCGCATGTTTGACTAGATTTAAGGAATGTGTACAGCAATGAAAATACAATGTTACTGGATATTTTCGCCTTATTACAAACTACTGAACACATCTAAAACATCCCTCCATTTCTGATACACATTCACAACTTTCTTCAATCATAATGCCAATAATTACTCAAAGTGCCTTCAAGCTTTGTATATTATTACTTCCTCCAGATCTCCATTTGTTCTTTTAGCTGTCACAAAATCTAAGAAATATTTACGAAGCACACATACTTTTTCCCATTTATTTCTGACATACAAGGATAAGGATACCTGTTCAGATCAGTTTGCGATACATCTCTTGTCTCATCAACCAAAACTGAAAATGATTTTGAGAAATTAACTTTTCAACAATTGAATCTTGAATAATCTCCAATAGATCAAGTTAATTAATCTTCTATTGATGAGATTATATATGTTATACATATATAAGCCCATCAATAGAAGATTAATTAACAGATTAATTAATTAATTAAGATTAATTAAGATTAATTAATTAATTATGTATACATATTATGTATACATATATAATCCCATCAAAATAAACTAATTACTTTGGATATTATTCAAGATCGAATTGCGCAAAGTTAATTTCTTGGTCATTTTCAGTTTTGGTTGATGAGACAACAGATAGCATTCAGATAAAAAGTTCCACATGTTTCATCTTATATTCCAATATATATATATATATATATATATATATATATATATATATATATATATATATATATATATATATATATATATATATATATATATATATATATATATATATATATATATATATATATATGCTTTCATTATTATTTATATAATTCCTAAATTAAAATTGAGAAACTCAAATCATCAAAAATTTTGATTGTTTAAATTTCTAGGGAGGGGAGGGGAGCTTTTAAACCCCCTCATTCCCACTTGGCCACGGTTCTTCTTATCAAGATTCATCCTTTAACTTTTAGATTTTATAGGTTCACCCTTTGATGAAGTTCTACCCACCGTCTAGATAGTAGTTTCCAGGTTAATTCTACCACATAGCTTCTAGTTTCTCTTTTTCTTGCTAATAGTTTCCAGGTTAATTCGACCACATGGCTTCTAGATTCTAGATTTCCTTTTTCGTGCTAGTGGTTTCCAGGTTAATTCTATCACATGCCTTCTAGATTCTAGGTTCCCTTTTCATTAATTCCACCACATGGTTTCTAGATACCTTTATTCGTGGTAGTAGTTTCCAGGTTAATTCGACCACATGGCTTCTATATTCTGGATTCCCTTTTTCTTGCTTTCTTCCCAATCTTATAATAGTTTCTAGAGATACTCTTTTAATGCTGTCTAATTAATTCTTCAGTAATATTCAGGTTTACCTTTTAAAATAATTCTTTATTTATTTATTTTTTAATTTCTATCACTATTTATTTACATTTAATGGTTACTCTCTCTGATCTTCCTGTACTGTATCAAGTCTTTCTCTAATATCTTATCTCTTTTTCTTTCTTTCTCTTTTTCTACACTTTCTATTTCGAATTTTCTTCTTCATATTTGCTTTGTTCTAAATTCATCAACAGTTTGCTATCACATCTCTTTCTTCTTCTTCTTCTTCTTCTTCTTCTTCTTCTTCTTCTTCTTCTTCTTCTTTTTTGATTTCCTGTTCTATAACTTTTTCGTCTGTTTATCTTTTTCTATTAGTAATTAAAAACACTTACTTTAATTGCAGTTAAAGTTAAAGATTTTCCTTTGCATTTTCATGTTCTTTTTTCTATTTGATTTAATAAAAAAAACAAAAAATTAACTATTTTTCTAATAGTAATATGATTCAGAGAGAGAGAGAGAGAGAGAGAGAGAGAGAGAGAGAGAGAGAGAGAGAGAGAGAGAGAGAGAGAGAGAGAGAGAGAGAGTGAGAGAGAGAGAGAGAGAGAGAGAGAGAGAGAGAGAGAGAGAGAGAGAGAGAGAGAGAGAGAGAGAGAGAGAGAGAGAGAGAGAGAGAGAGAGAGAGAGAGAGAGAGAGAGAGAGAGAGAGAGAGAGAGAGAGAGAGAGAGAGAGAGAGAGAGAGAGAGAGAGAGAGAGAGAACTTTCTGGAACCCACGTTGTGACTGTAACAGATGCGAAGATCTTAAACAATTCAAATGTATTAGTTTTTTTTTAATTCCTCATCGTTTTTTTTCATTTAAAACTTTTCTTTTATCATTTTTTATACCATTGTAAGGTCTCACATTGTTATTATTTATGAATTTCTATTTTCTGAATTCGTTATTTAACACTTGACCTTAACATATATATGTTCTTTTAATTCCTCTCGTTCTCGGTATATGTGATGCTGCATAAAATTCAAGTAGAAAATACGCTACATAGCATTGCAAAACAATTGACGCCGTCACATTCATCATACCTGTTATTGAATATATGAATAAATCAGTACGCATTATTTTATCGCCATAAATGTCTTAAGGTCTACTTCAACAAGCACAAGAATACAATCAAATCAATTGACATCATTTTATTAATAGCATAACTTTGTGTCTTGTCATGGCACATCTCTGTAACAATATTTTACTAAAGTTCATATTTCAAATACTTTTTAACAACCTTACAACCCAATTTTATTACTCTGGATTTGTTACTTTTTTGAATATTTTTACTTGTTACTTTTTGACTTTATTTGTTACTTTTTGACTTTTTATTTATTACCTCTTCTAACTCGGGCAAACTTTTCATCTTAAAAAAAAGCTTTTCCACACTAAGCATTATATTTTTTTGATATATATATATATATGATATATATATATATATATATATATATATATATATATATATATATATATATATATATATATATATATATATATATATATATATATATATATATATATATTATCAGGTTCAAGTATACATTTTGTCAAGTATAAGTACAAGTAATAAGTACAAGTACATGTGGCTTACAATTAATTAAGTATATGGCGAAGTGGAAGTCATTACAAGTTTTTGTTATCAATTTAAAGTACAAGTACAAGTACTATAAAACTTGCATATATATATATATATATATATATATATATATATATATATATATATATATATATATATATATATATATATATATATATATATATATATATATATATAATCATCATTATTATCATCACCACATCTTCTCTCCCCTTAAGAATCTATAAGAGTGCGTAATATGCATCGGAAACAGAAAAGTAGTAAAAGAATATGAAGCAAGTCGAAAATAAAGCTCAACCTTACCGACCCCATTATACTTTTTTGTGAGAACACGTTGCAGTCAGAAAATCCACCCTAGAGCTTCACGGGACCGCGATGGACCCTCACTATTGATCTCGTCAGGCTGGAAGTCCATCCCTTGGCCTCTTCCAGGTGGCTACAACCATACCCCCTCACAAAATCCAGCCATTCACTTCTATTATGTACCTTTCTTCTTGCCTCTGCCAAACTCACATTTCTCTCCTCCAGGCATTCCTTTACTGACTCAATCCACTTTTTCTTCAATACATTCACCACTATACATCCATTTAACCAACCGAATATCTTCAATCCTATCCACATGACCATACCATCTCAACGTACTTTCATTTATTCTCTCATTTACCCCTTTCTTCACACCACATAACTCTCTAATACGTTCATTCCCAATTTTATAAATTCTTCTCACACCTTACACACCCCTAAGATTGTCAATCTGAGCACATTGTACTTTAGATCAATACCTCTTATTCCAGCCATAGTCTCACTACTATACATTAACACAGGTAACAACATACCCTCATGTAAGACCCTAGCCCAATCAAGACTTAGTCATTTTACATCCACCAACGATTTAATTGCACCACCCACCTCCTTCCATTCACAAATTTTCTACTAAACTCTGCATTATCCATTCCATTTTCATCCAACATTTATCTTAAATATTTAAACTCAGACACTTTTCCAGCTGTTCACCATCTAACATAACTTCACACTGAGGACTGTCCTCACTCACAACCATAGTCTTTCTCTTA
>JABUQX010003401.1:17500-20000 GCA_015478945.1 Trachelipus rathkii | reverse complement strand
CTCCTGCCACTACATAATTGGTGACTTGGGAAGAACACCCGCTTCAGACTCAAGAAGAAGAAGACCACTCTCTCAAGACTCTTGCAAGAAGTCGAACACTTGCTCAAGATGTCTACAGAAAACGAGAACCAGCAACCTCCTCCCGGATCAGATAGAAGTATCTATTGCTGGGATCAAGGTGAGGCATCTAGTGTTTTCTGAGACTTCAGTTCCAACCTGGTTCAGAGTCTTAGAAGCACAATTTCACCTTGGAAAATCACTTCGGAGAAAAAGAAGTATTTCCAGGCCCTCTCGAAATTTCCAACAGATGTCTTGGATCGTATGTCTTCTGCAGAACTCGATGCTCAAGCTTACACTCCGCTGAAGAAAGCAGTCATTACCATCTACTAGAATAGTAAGACGGAGTTATTCAACGAGTTTGTCTAAACAAGCCTACAGTGGCAAGTCTTTACTTCGTCTACGAGAAATGCTCCGTTATGATGAGAAATTAAAGATTGGAGAAGACATCATCCGAATGCAGTTCTTGAAGACTCTCCCAACCAACATTCGACCAACTATGGCTTCACAGACAGCCATTACTATTGAACAACTTGATGAACTAGCAAATGATATATATGTTTTAGTATCGTCCTCTCCTGCCATGGTTGTGTCCACAGCAAGAACTACGCAAGCAACTACATCATCATCAGCAGCAACAACGACAACATCGGTTACAGGAACATCTGTAGGACTGTCCATATAGACAAAATCAAAGGCCCTCGTCTGCCGTGCCTACATTTACTTCGCTCAACAGTCAATAAAATGAAGGCCATGGTGCAAGTGGCCTGACAAATCTAATGTCCAGATGCAACCCTCGTCTCACCCCACTTCTAGATCTACTTCTCCTGTACCAACGGAAAACTAAAAGAGCGAGCTGATTGCTGCGCCATTATCAGTTCACAAATTGCTATCAATTTCACAATATTTGGTGCAGATACTTTCTTTGTCTTGGACACCGGCGCTTTCAATTTTCAAGCTTACCTTTTTTCTTCGCAGGATGGTACAACAAACATGTCCCTATTTGCAACATTAATTGTCAATTGTTCCAATAAGTCAAATAGCTCACCTATTCAAGTGTATGGGAAATAGCGACCATATATAACGATCAAGCAGCTTTCGTCGAGAAAAAATTTAATTGGACCTTTCATAAGTAAGCTGATATCGCAATGGCCAATTCTTGGGTATGGATTTTTTTGAACAAACCATCACCACCTAATTAAATCGATTTGTGGGAAGAAAACTCTACAAGACACAAATACGTCTCTTCTGGCACCTCTTCAAGTCTCTTCTGAGTAAGTTCCTTTATTACAAATTAACGCTAACATTGAAGACTCCAATATCTCATCTTTGCTTCAGGAGGTTCCACTTTTAGCTTCATCTATTGACTTAGCGAGCATCAAGTTTAATCCTAAAGAACTGCTCACTATATGGAGACTGGTGATTCTCCTCCAGTATTTGCAAAACATCGCCGTCTTCCTGAAGATAAACTAAAAGAAGCAAAAGCAGAATTCGACACTCTCTTGAAGAATGGAATCATCCGATCTTCCAAGTTTTCTTGGGCTTCTCCGCTTCATCTAGTGAAAAAGAAACCCACAGGAACTTGAAGGCCTTTTGATGATTATGTATCTTTGAATGCTATTATTAAAAGATATGGGGTATCCACTTCCGCACATCCAAAGTCTATCGCAACGCCTACATGGATCAGCAATCTTGAGCAAAATAGACCTTCAGAGTGCATATCACTAAATTCCAATACGACCGGAGGACATTAAAAAGACTGCCATAACAACTCATTTCTGTCTTTTTGAATATGTGTCTATGCCATTTGGTTTGAAAAATACTGGCCTTACGTTTCAATGCATAATGGACTCCATTTTTCGACACCTTCAATTTGTCTACATATATTTACATGACTTGGTAATTTTTTCATTAACTCCAAAAAAGCATGAAGAACATCACAGGGCAGTTTTCAAACTTCTTCAAGAAAATTCTTTCAAAATCTCCTTAGAAAAATATGAATTCTACGAGTCATCTCTCAACTATTTGGGATATCATATTTCCTTAGAGGATATTTCTCTTCCTTCAAGAAAAAAGACGTTTCCGAAAATTTTTCCAAGCACCCTCCTTCCCTTCGAGAATTCACAGCCAGCTTCTTCGATTCGAAGATTCTTGAATGATTGATTACTAACCGCTGTTTCATCCCTTGTTTTGCAAAACTCGTCTTTCCTTTTTCCGAAAAAGCAAATTACCACCCAAAAGATAAGTCACTTAATTGAACCACAGAAGAAGAAGAAGAAGAAGAAGAAGAAGAAGAAGAAGAAGAAGAAGAAGAAGAAGAAGAAGAAGAAGAAGAAGAAGAAGAAGAAGAAGAAGAAGAAGAAGAAGAAGAAGAAGAAGAAGAAGAAGAAGAAGAAGAAGAAAGAAGAAGAAAGAAGAAGAAGAAGAAAGAAGAAGAAGAGAA
>JABUQX010003401.1:0-10000 GCA_015478945.1 Trachelipus rathkii | reverse complement strand
CTATTTTAGGTGATTAAAAAATAAGACAGCACATGACAATTGAGAAAGCTATTTTAAGTTCGGATATACGTAACAGAGTTCAACTGAAAAATTATAACATGTAATTTAACTACCCCATGTTATTTTTCAATTATTATACTATGATTAATATACAATCGTTTTACTATAATATATATTATGCTTATATATATAATATATATACTATTTATATTGGTATATATATTATATATATATATAATACTATAATATATTATATACTCTCTAGAATTGATATATATACGCTTATAGCTATCATATTATAAATAACTATATAGTAGCTACGTATAATATCCCCCGTAAAATAGAAAAATAAAAGTTGTATCCATGTAAATCTTTATAAATTTATGTCACAATGAATATCAAGAAACGAAATTTAGAAGATTGTTTAGTAGATATTATAGTGCTAATTATCTTCCATGAATAGTATGAAATTAGTTGGCTCCAATGAGCTCAAAGATATTATATATTTATTACTGCTTGTATAATTAACTTCAAAATATGAAATAATATTTTTACTTTAATTTATTTCTATATATATATATACATTTTATACATTATATATATATATGTTATAATATATATAATACTGATTATGTAACCCTATATATATTATTATTAGTATATATAGCGATATAAGAGTACCTATTATAAATATTAACATATTGTTTACATATTATTATAATACTCTATATATATAATATATATAACTCTCTCTCATATACGTATTACAAGTAATATCTATATTTATACTATATATATTAATACTTTATAGAAGCATATATATATATAATATATAATATATATATAAAGCTTATATATATTATATTACTATACTAATACTAATATATTACTACTATATATTATATAATCGATATAATAGATTAATATATATATTACATATATATTTTATATAATAAACTACTATATAATTTATTATAAATACACTATAATAATACTATTTATATATATCCTCTCTCTCAAATACATATAATATATATATATATATATATATATATATTATATATATATATACTATGTACTAATATTACTCTCATATAGGTACCGGTAATTATAATTATCATACCTTATATATATAAATACTATATCGTACATATATAGTATATATTTGACATATTCCCTTAATATATAAGATGTTGACAATTGTAAATATATAGTATATATATCTCACTCACTCACTCTCATATTATACTAATATTATATACTATATATACTATTACTATAGGTATATAGTATAGTATATATAGTATAGTATAATACTAATATACCTATATATCACCATGATATATTCTATACGTTATAGAAAAGAAATATGACGATAGTTAATCCTTATTCGACTTTATGTAGAAAGAGAAGACAAAATATATTTCATTTAAGATGGGTGTGTTAAAATTTGACAACATCCACTCTATTCCTATTACCATAACAAATCTTTCTATCTTCTCGCGATTCTTGGAATTTGTACTTATTCGGGAAGCCATTTTTAAATTTTAGAACCAAATTTCAAATTATGTTTAGGAACTATGTTTTACCTTAGGAGTTATTATATATAACTAATATCTTTAAAAGGGGATTTTAAAATGTGTCTTTTTTAAATATCAGAGGTCATTTGTGGTATTTTTATTTTATTTTATTTTATTTTTATTTTAATTTTTCGAGTTGCCTAAACTAGTGCCTTAATATTTGGGAGGCTAACCTTGAACCTAACTAAATGAAGAGAAATGGAATTAATTATATTTAAAAAACATAACCAACATGTGTACAAATATACCTAAGTGTAAATAGTATTTATTTATATTGGCGTAAAAAATTTATATTTATAAATCATACATTTGTGGTTAACAGGGATTATTATGCCTTTATTTGTGACGAACATTTCCACAATTTGCGTTTACATAATTAGAAATTAAGCGCGCTTTACTAGGACCGAAACAAATGGGATCATCAGACTAACGCACTGTCCTAACCTCAACCTATTAGTTCATGCATTTAAATTTAATTATGGTTAGGAAGACGCGAGAAGACAGAAGAAGAAGAAGAAGGAAGAGAAAGAAGAAGAAAGATTTAGATAGACCGAAGAGAAGCTACTAAAAATATGATATTAGAGAAAGGAGAAGAGAAGAGAAGAAGACAGAAAAGAAGGCGCAGCAAGAAGGGAAGAAGAAAGAAGAGCAGAAGACACGAAGAGAAGAAGAAGAAGAAGAAGAAGAAACGGCACATAAATTATGATTAAAATGTCTAACTATGGCCACCATCCCAATAAGGCAAATCAGCAAGTTTTACTTTTTTTTGCGGATTTTTATTTTCTTAGATCTAACAAAAGGGGAAATGAAAGAAATATTGATGCAATACAATCAAGATGACCAATCTAAAGTCGTAAGCGATGCAAAATTTCATATGTCTCATTCATCACTTTTTAGAATCACATTAGAATATAATGGAAATTTTTTTTGTTTCATATATAACAACTAATAATAATAATATTTTCTTAATATTATATTAATAATGAATAATAATAATAATAATAATAATAATAATAATAATAATAATATATAATAATGATAATATAATAATGATATTTAAAATTTATGAAAATAACTAATATAATACAAATAATAAATAATAATAATAATAATAACTCTCAAAGGCCTAATATAATAATAATAATTCAATAATAATAATAATATAATAATAGATTACATGTATAATAATAAAACTATAAAATATATAAATAATAATAATCAATATAATCATAATAATAATAATATTAAATATAAATACTAATAATAATAAATAATACATTAATAATTAATAACAAATAATCATAATGCAATAATAATAATAATAAGAATTAATTAATTAACTTATTATTATTCACTTACTAAGTTTAATTATTATATGATTTATTATTATTCATTACTAATTTATTTTAATTTTACTTTTATTGATTATTACGTGTTTATTATATTATTTAATTTTTATTATTAGTATTATATTATTATTATTACTCTATTTATTATTATTTATCTCTCTCATATATATAATTATATATTATTTATATAATATCATGATATTAGTATATATTAATTATTATTGATTATTATTATTATTATCTTCTATTATTAATTTATATTATTATTATTATAATGTATAATATAATTATATTATTTAATTGTAATATGTATCTAATTATAATTATAATTATTATTATAATTCATAATTATTATTATAATTATAATTTATTATTTATATATCTATTATTCGTATTATTATTACTTATTATCTATTCTAATCATTATTGATTATTTTATATTATTATTTATTATTATTATTTATTATTTATTATTACTTATTATTCTTATTATTATTATGTATTATTATTATTATTAATTATATATTATTCATATTATTATTATTATCTATATATGTATTTATTCATTATTATTATTATTATTGATTATTACTTACTTATCAGATTAAGGTGAATCTAAAACACCCAAAGACCATACAAAATTTAAATTTAGATTTATATAATCTTTTTTTTTATAATAAAATAATTCTCCTAGGGGGAGTAATATTGATAATCTCACTCACTCACTATACAATATATATATATATACTATTACTATTACATTAACTCTATATAATATCATACTATATATATATATATATAATATATATATATATATAGTATATCAGAGGTGGGCACTCCCGCTCTCATTAGTCCGCTAGTCCGCTAGTCGGCTCCGAGCGGACGTTTACAACATCTTGCGGAAGTCGTCAGGAAATTAGCGGCCTTGCACGTGCGGATCAAAACAAAGTTTCGCTCTTTTGTCCGCATCTTTGTTTAAAAATGAAAAAAATATAGTTTACTTATTAAGGATTCTTTATTGGTTATAAAAACGAAATATTAATTTTTATTTTAAGGTTTATAAATAATTTATTTTAGTTAATTTTTAATTCGCTCTTTAAATAACTCAAACATTTCAAAAAAATTTTCAACGCTACTTCATAGGTCCTAATTCATAATAATTAACATTTATAATTGATATCTTTATTAAACAGAAAGCTAATATCTGTCTAAAACTTAATCAAGTTATATTAGATTACGTAATAATATATAGGCAAATACTAAATCAATTTCTGTTGGTTAAACCCAAATATGATATATATTATATATAAATTACTTTATATATATATAATCATGGATATATAATATATATATATATATATATGATATATACTATTCTATATATATATATATATATATACATATTATAATACTATATTTTATAAGCTAATAATATATATATATACTATATATATTTAGATTTTCAGTTAAAGAGCTCTAATTCAACATTCAAGCTCTGTAAATAATTAAAATATTTTTTTAAAAAACTTTAAACTAAATAAAGGGAAAACTCGTTAAGAAAAATAACTAAACGAGTTAAAGTTTACGTTTCGGGACTTATAATCCCTTAGGTCCGCTCGATCAGAACTTAAAACATTTACAAATTATTAAAGACAAAAATTATAAAAAAAAAAGTATTTGAATGAAATAATGAACAAATGAAATTGTCAAATGCAACCTAAAAGGGACGGTGGCGTCACAATTCTTATTCCTTTTTAAAGTAAGCCGTTATATGGATCTGGATATAAATCTTTTTTCTGTGATTGGATCAAATTGAAAATCCTTCTGAAATGTTAAAATACTTTTTTGTTGAAATGAAAAAGGACTCAAATCATTATACTTTACTAGATGATGTAAATGTTAGAAAAATCTTTAATCAGATTCCTTGCAATTCAAGCAGATATGATTCATTCAATAGATATTATCAAACCTTTGATACCTACAGATATTTATTAAACGGTTTTTTTGGCTGTGACCAATCCACACATCCCTTATTTATATGGGGATTCCGCAAGATTACAATAAAGAGATTCGAGTTCACTGTAGTACCAATTATTATCTTCACGAAGACGAGAGAATGCTTTTTCGAGTAAATTAAGTGAATTAGGCTCTTTCTTCACCTTTTGTTGATGGGAACTATTTCCCTTCACAATATTATGAAATGCAAAAATTTAATTGAAAATTTAGGAAGATGTTGTTCATACATCATTGGTTTGTTTTAGTTTGATGTCAAGTAGCCCTTTTTACCAATGTCTATATTCTCATTTTACTTGAATTTTGGACTGGAGATTTTGTGCCTCATAATGATTCTTATACTATCCCAATTTCTCATTATCTGCTTACAGATATGCAGGCACAAAATGTTTTCACTGTTCGTAATAATTTTTTTATCGCGTTTCTTGGCTTAGACTTATGGCGAGTAGTTTGAGTCAATCATAGCAAAACATTTACAGGAGTTACTTTAGATAATTTTTTGGCAAGACTTTATTCTCAAGTCTTTTCTTGGAAGAGATATGTAGATGTTCTTGCTATTGTACCATAATTTTTTTTCAACTGACTCAATATTCTTCGAAATTAAAAAAATGATCTAGACTCCAACAATCACCATTTACTCTTAAGGTCAAAATGGAAGGCATGATTCGCTTCCTTGACTTTAATTATACAAACTGAGACACAAACTGGCCGTTTCTAAAGTGTTATCATAAGCCACACTCATACAAATCACACTTTCTCCAATTACTTTTCTTATTCACCCATATATTAAAAACATAATTTATCTATATAGTGTTTCTAAGGCTTACCATGTATTGGTGATCCACAATTTCTCCAAAAAGAAACTGACTTTATTTTTTCAAGCCTTTTAGAAAGCTGGCATAATCCCCTTATTTTATTACAGCTAAAATATAAAACTGGCTACCTACTAATATTTCTCGGCTAAGAAATTGCTCTCTTTGTTCATGGAAATGTTAGAAGAGAATATGGAAGACAGTAGTGTTATGACTCTAAAATATATAATTTAAACATTTTTTTAATATTATTATTAATTTTCAGTTTTTGATACACTTTCAAGTAATCTTAATTACTAATATACACAAAAGAGAAGCATGGGAGGTGTTTACAACATTCACTGTATATGTGCCAATTGTTTTAAGTTTGGCAAAACTTTAGAAGCACCTTAAAACACGGAAGTTGACAACATATTGGAGGTGAGTCAGGAGAAGGAAGGCAATTTGGAAAGCTTAGTGCTGTATATTTAAGACATTATCACGAAGATCATGTTATTAATTGGAATGGTGCCAGAATTTTTGTTTCGTTCAAAGATAAAAACTTAAATCAATTGATAGAGTCCTTTTTCATTTCTAAAAAAAGTATTTTAACATTCAGAAAGGATTTGTTAAATTTGATCAATCACAAGAAAGATTTTATATCAAGATTCATATTAAGACTTACTTTAGAATAAAATTAATATTTTTGATACTTGATAAAAAGGAATAAGAATGTGACGCCACTCTGCTCAGACCTACTTGCAGATTTATATTTTCTATTTCTTATTTTTTTATTATTCAATACGTTTATTTAAATTTTGTGTTTAATAACTTTGAAATTGTTTAGATTCTGATGACAGTGACCAAGGATAAGTCCCGAAACGGTAAACTTATTCGATTTAGTTATTATTCTTAAGATATTCCTTTATTTATTTTAAAGTGGTTTTCAAAAATATATTTTAAAAGTAATATATATATAATAATGATGATATATAATATATATATATATATATATATATATATATTACTACTATATATATATATAACATATATATACTATATAGTATATATATATTATATATATATACTTATATTATATATACTTATTTATATAACTATAAATATATATTATATTATAAAGCTACAACTAACACAAACCTAAAATTTAGGCACTACCCCATATCGATGGCTTTCAATGGATTCCTTAAAGTCTTGGACGAAAATAGACCTTCTATATGGAGACAGGGCGTTCAAAATATTTATAAGGGAGGCAGATGATTTTAGGTGAGACCTTAAATTAGCAATGGATGTGGAGTGACTAACAGCATCTCTCACCAAGTACATTCTTGAGATCAGCACAAAAGAATTGTTAAAATGTATCATAAATAGATAGCACTTCCTTAGGTTTCTGGCGGCTGTTAGAGGCGATATTTAGATTGGTGGGTATTTGAGGGGCAAACGAGAGTCGCCTTAACTGCTTTTAATTATGAGAGCAGCTAATCTTTTTGAAGGTAATTAGGATAATTGGTCTCTATTGAGAACGATTGAGTTAAGGAAGCTAGAAAATCTTGAGATGTAATATTTATTCAACTTTCATATTTAATTGTTCATAAAGTAGTATTAAATATATATCTACTAGTTAAGTGCTTTACTAGTACATTTGCTTTGTGAAGTCGACCATTATTGAGCGGAGAACGTGCGGAGGTGCGGACGTGCGGACTTGCGGACGGGTTTGATGGTATGAATAAGTGCGGAGGAGCGCTAGCGGACTACCTTTCTCGAGAGTGCGGAGTGCAGTAGGCGACATACCTACATGAGGCGGACGGTGCCCACACTCTGATACTATTATATATATGATATTATTAACACCAGCCCTCACGGAGCAAAGCCTATCTAGAGAGGGGGTGTGGCTCAATTTATTTAAGTCTGAGCAAGACGGAGCAAGAAGAAGAAGAAAAAATAATACAGCCTCAGACGACGAACCAGTGACGAACCTGGGTCTTTCACTTAGTTGAGGCGAGTTGCTCATAACGCTGAGCCTACCGGACGCATTTAGGTGTTGATTCATTACTTCTTGACTAATACGAGCCGGACTCCGCCGAAATCTCCATGTCTTACTTATCATCTTATAAATTAAATATCTAAATCAAAAATTAAGTTGGTCATTTTTTAATTTACTTAACTTTTTGTTATATCAAAAAGAATCAAGATTAAATTAATATGATATAAATTATGATATATAAATATTTATTATATAATTATATATTTTATATATATATATATTATAGTATATAATTTCATATATATATAATATATTAATATATATATATATATATATATATATATTATATATATATATAAGTAAAACAATGAGATCATTTAACAACTTATTGGTGTCACAATGTTAAAAATAAACTATATAAGTTTCACATTTTTATTTTATTTTTAGGAAATTAATTTATTTATTTATTAGAATAAATAATTTAAATGGTTTATTAAAACATTTTTTATTAATTAATTATCAATGAAATTTTTTAAAGTAATTTCTTAGTTACATTACCAGAAATTTCCCAGATCGAGTTGTTTCAGTAGGTTGTATGATGTATTGTGTGTGCATGTCTTTTTGTGATATGTATGTATTGTGGGCAGTTGTGTATATATTTGTTCCTGTTCGTGAGTGAGTGAATTCAATCATAGCTCAAAATACTTCAATAACTGTCAAAAAATTAGTTATACATGTTTTTTCTCATTCGTAAGGTATTATTTACAGCCGGAGATAATTCATTAACATATCGATGAGCTTCATTATTCAATTAGTACGGCATTTAAACTAGAGGGCGCCTTTTTTTTTTTTTTTTAAGACAAGAATTCCAAGGTGGTTTGCACATAAACCTTAGAACACGCGTGCACCTATATATATATATATATATATATATATATATATATTATATATATATATATTATATATATATATATATATATAGATCATTATAATAATAATTATTATATACTATATAGTATATAATATACTATATACATTTTATATATATACTAATATAATAATTTATAATTAGTATATATATATATATATATATATATATATATATATATATATATATATATATATATATATAATATATATATATACTATATGATTATATATATATATACTATATATATATATAGTTATATATAATTATATATATATTATATAATATATATATTATATATATATATTATATATATATATATATATTATTAATATATATATATATTATATATATATAATATTATATATGTTATATATAGTAATATATAATATATATATATATAATTATATATATAATATATATAGATATTATATATATAATATTATTATTTAATATATATATATGATATATATTATATATGATAATATTATATATATATATATATATATGTATATATGAAAAAACAATGAGAAGAAAACATTATTGCTCAAAGGAAAGTTATCGATAATTTCACGTTCATTTTTGTTTAACTATTATCGGTAATGCAGAATAAAGTTAATATTAAATTTAACAAAATAAATATACTTAAAAAAAATATTATTAATACTTTATAAATTCAAAATAGTGTGGTTTTAAAAAAAGTGATAGTAAACAAAGATTGATAGTAATATATTCAAAGAATTTACAGAGATAAAGGGATAAGAAAGACAATAATAAAAGAAAGAAGCAAAAGGAGAGAGAAAAGAAAGAAGAAAAGAAAACAGATCAAGCAATTTGAAAGTGACAAAGAGTTATGGGATATTAAGTTTTGGATTAGTGTTATATAATGATATAAGGGCTCATAAAATTTTAGTTCTTACGCGGAGAAACTGGTTAAAGAATAGAAAAGTTATTTGATGGATATAGGGATGTTTAATCGATCGTGAATGATATCTGATAGCTGCATTCAATGCTATACTAAACATCGAATAATCCATCAAATAAATTGCAGTGCTCAACTGCTGTCTCACTTATAAAATAACTTAAGTATTTATTCATGTAATATAAAACACTTGTAAACAAAATTTATATCAATAAATTATATTGTAAAATGTATTTGGCATTGATCTGTGTTCTATTTCTTTCTTTCCTTTCTCTCTCACGCGAAATTGATCTTTCTTTTATTTATTGTCCTTTTCTATCCCTTAGCAAATTCTTTATATTTTCCGTTTTTCCCGGCCGTGTTCTATTCACATATCACTTTTTACACTTCACATATTTTGAAATTCTATATCTCT
>JABUQX010003400.1:17500-36119 GCA_015478945.1 Trachelipus rathkii | reverse complement strand
CTGTTGTACTTCGTTCAGTTCAGATTGGGTGTTTAACCGTTTCGCATTTATCGTGAAACGCACCGCGTTTTTCATTGCGCCTTCACTAACAAATCAGTGTTATTTCCACATTGTCATAGTAATATTTATCAAAGATCTAACTCACGAATAAACAGTTTTCATTAACCAAGAGTATCTAAAGCAACATTACCTTCCGAGGAAAACCAGGATGCGCCCCTTGAAGGAACTGTGGAATCCTGCGGGGGGATCACTGAAGGGTGTAAGCGACTTTACCTCCACGAGAAGGGAGGTGAGCCTCGGCCCACGGGCTGAGGCCTAAACCCTTGCCCTTTCGAGTCACCCACTCAGAGAGCCTAATTTCTCAGAGAATGAACCTTGATATAACTTAATTGGCTGTTGTCATGCAGCCCATGATACTATGAAGCAATGAAGCAGCCTGACTGTTAGAAAATGATGAGTTTTTGTAGATATTGCTGTGTTGGCTTGACGATGATGTGTGTTAGAGAGCATTGAGCCCCTAGGTTAAGTTTTTGTTGAATAATGTTAGGTTTTCCCTAGACTTTTGCTAATGTCTACGTTTATTCATAGGTGAAATGATGTTATACTCGAAACAGAGTGACACTTTGATGAAGATAGTGTCAATTCATAGTTCAAGATGGTGGCATCTTTGATAGATTGGTCCCTTTTATGGGATTTTGTTAGATAATACGGCTTTACCTGTTGCTAATATGCTCGAAAGGGAGAATATCGAGTATTGTATGACCTGTTAAGCTATTTTACCTTGATCAGTAGGGATTTTTTCCGGATGTTAGCTGATTATTCATGCGCGAGGTATGTTGGGTTTGCATTTGTACATTATTTTCCCGAGTCGCGGTTATGATTTGTTAGCTTTATTGGCGCTAAAACTTTGCTGTTGGTTAAGCATATATTCGTAGGTTGGTATGTAAAATATATTTTTATGTTATGTTTGTCAAAATGATACTTGAAATATGACTTGAATCAATAGCTCAATAGATCACAGGTGGGTGGGACGGGCGGGTAGGTGACTGCACGGATGGAGGGATTTGATTTACTGATTTACTGATTTACTGCTTTAAAATCGATAAATTACATTTTACTGTGATATTTTACTCAAAGAACTTATTTTTTATGTTATATGTCAGGATAGAATTTTGTTATTTTTTGTTATGTTTTGTTGAAAAAAACTTTGTTATGTTTGCAATTATTCGCTGGGATTATGATATTTAGAATGAGGTTATGATGAATTTTTTTTGTTAAATGTTACGAAGTTGATGTAAGAAAACATCTGTTACGTCAACATTATATTCTTTGTCAGTATGATGATTAGGCAGGTTTATGCTAAACTTTTGTTAAATATTACGATGTAATGTAAAATTAGCATTGATATGTTAGAGATATGCTTGAAAAAAGTGTGACTAGGTTACGTTTGCACGATGTGTTAGGTACTTTATTGCTGTTATGTGCAGAAGTTTGTTAATGTTAGTGGCTTATTCGCTCGTAAGGTGTGTTAGGTTTGTCGTTGTACATTATTTTCTTAGTTCTGGTTATGTTATGTTAGCTTTATTAATGTGGAAACTTTGTTACGTTAGCATACTTTCGCTGCTCTGTATGATAATTAAACAAGGTTATGATAAATTCTTGTTAAATATTACTGTGTCAATGTAAAATTAACGTTAATATGTTAGAGATATGTTTGGTAAAAGTATGAATAGGTTACGTTTTGTATGCAATGTCCAGTTACTTTACAGGTGTTAAAGTGTGGAACTTTGTTAATGTTAACAGTTTATTCGTGCTTAAGTTGTGTTAGATTCGTCGTTGTACATTATTTTCTTAGTTCTGGTAATGCTATGTTAGCTTTATTAATGTGAAAACAATGTTACGTTAGCATATATTCGTTGGTTAGTATCTAAAGAACATCTTTGTACTATGTTATTGTTGTTGTTGTTGCTGTTGTTGTCGAACGAGGAATATATACCCTTTTGAACTGATATGGTTCATTTCGTACGTTGTATTCTTGTTTACTTTTCTTCTGATTGTGACTTTAGATACTCATTACATTTAAGGGATGTTTATACACTATTTTCTTCAGTAGGATAGTTTTTCTCAGTGTTGATACGATGACATCTCCCCGCATCTCTACGCTTGTTGTTGATATCTTCACGAGGAGTTTCGTTATTCCCAACGAAGTGTCATTTATATTAAATCGTAAACCGAATGGCGACTGCTACATTGCTAGTATATCCTGCCAGAGGGTCAAATATAATAAGTATTGCATCACTTTATGCAGATGGTTAAAAGCATAAAATCATTTTTTTCATGTTTAGAGTTGGTGTTTTCTGAAAGGAAAGGGCGGAGTCTAAAGAGAGATAAGCCTAAAAACTTTACTTTATTCGTCTTTACTCGTTAGGTATTATGAGGGTTAGGTATGGTTATGACACATTTTTTTGATAAATGTTACTGTGTCAATGTAAGATTAACGTTAATATGTTAGAGATATGTTTGAAAAAAGTATAAATAGGTTACGTTTTGTATGTAAAGTTAGTTACTTTACCGCTGTTAAGTCTGGAACTTTGTTAATGTTAACAGTTTATTTGTGTGTAAGTTGTGTTAGGTTTGTCGTTGTACATTATTTTCCTAATTTCATATGATGCTATGTTAGCTTTGTTAATGAAGAAACTTTATGTTATATTTGTTGATCAGTATGATAATCGGACAAGGTTATGATACATTTTTTGCTAAATATTAGTGTGTTAGTGTAAATTAACATCGTTATGTTAGAGATATGCTTGAAAAAAGTAAGATTAGGTTACGTTTTGCATACCATGTTAGTTACTTTACTGGTGTTAAGTGTGGAATTTTGTTAATGTTAACAGTTTATTCGTGTTTAAGGTGTGATAGGTTTGTCTTTGTACATTATTTTCTTAGTTCATGTTACATCATGTTAGCTTTATTGATGTGGAAACCTTATTATGTTAGAGTATATTCGTTGATCAGTATGATAATTAACCACTGTTGTGATAAATTTTAGTTAATTATTACCATGTTAGTGTAAATTAACATCGTTATGTTAGAGATATGTTTGACAAAGTGTGAATAAGTTACGTTTTTGGTTGTTATGTTAGTTACTTTACTGATGTTAAGTGTGGAACTTTGTTAATGTTAACAGTTTATTCGTGTTTAAGGTGTGATAGGTTTGTCTTTGTACATTATTTTCATAGTTCATGTTACGTCATGTTAGCTTTATTGATGTGAAAACTTTGTTACGTCAGCATATATTGTTTGATCTTTGTATAAAGAACTTGATTTTTATGTTATGTTTATCCAAAATGACACTCGAAATGTGACTTGAATCAATAGATCAATAGATCAATAGATCATGATTGGTCAGGAGGGTAGGTTGGGTGGCTTGATTTACTGATTTACTGATTTAGGGTATGTAAAACATGACAATTTTGGTAAAAAATTTGACCTTAATCAATAGATCAATAGATCAATAGATCAATAGATCACAACTGGTCAGGAGGGAGGTTGGATAGTGGTTTGATTTAGTGATTTACTGCTTTAGGGTATGTAAAACGTTACAATTTTAGTAAAAATTTGACTTAAATCAATAGATCAATAGATCAATAGATCAATGATCAATAGATCAATAGATCATGATTGGACAGGAGGGAGGTTGGATAGTGTTTGACTGATTTACTGATTTTTTGATTTAGGGTATGTAAAACATGACAATTTTAGTAAAATTTGACCTTAATCAATAGATCAATAGTCACAACTGGTCAGGAGGGAAGGGTGGGGAAGTGGTTTGATTTAGTGATTTACTGCTTTAGGGTATGTAAAACATGACAATTTTAGTAAAAAATTTGACCTTAATCAATAGATCAATAGATCAATAGATCAATAGATCAATAGATCAAATAGATCATGATGATTGGACAGGAGGGTAAGTTGGATTGTGGCTTGATTTACTGATTTACTGATTTAGGGTATGTAAAACACTACACAATTTTAGTAAAAAAAATTTGACCAACTTGAATCAATAGATCAATGAATCAATAGATCTAGCTGGTTGGCAGGATGGTGGGTGGATGGTGGTTTGATTTACTGATTTAATGCTTTAGACTATGTAAAGGTAAGGTGTATATTTCCGAGTTTCATCGTTCTAGGTCAATATTTCAGATTTTGGAGCTGGTCCCCGAATTTGGTCAAATCAGTCATTTTACCCCATTATGCATCTAAAAGATACAACCTAAAAGGCTGTATATCAGAGTTTCGTTGTTCTATGTCAATGTTTCCGGATTTTTGAGGGGGTGAGTACCCCGTCTGGTGCACCCCCAGTCATTTTACCAAGGTCATCTAAGATACATCCTCAGAGGGGTTGTATACCCGAGTTTCATCACTCTAGGTCAATATTTCAGATTTGAGGGCTGGTCCCACAAATTTGGTAAAATCGATCATTTTACCCCGTATACACCTAGATACAACCTAAAAGGTTGTATATCCAATTTCAGCTTTCTACATCAATATTTAATGTTTGGGGTGGGATCCCTTCTGGGGGGTCCTAGACACCCTATACGATCTTATAACCATCATATTCGAACTCTACGACCTCAATAACCACCATAGAGACACCAACATTGTTGTTATACCACTGTTTATTAACTCGGCACCGCAGTGGCTCCAGCACCAGTGCCAGTACCAACTCCTCAGATTTACATATCAAATTCTTTCTAGGAAACTCAGCTCTAGGAATCACTCACCAATTTCCAGCCAATTACGAACTTACTTCGATTTTTTTTAAGGGGGGGGGTGGGGTCCCCTTCGGGGGACCCACAGGGGACGTAACCTCGTCTACATCGAGGGTTACCTCCCATCTAACACCTCTCAAATTTTAACCCCAGCCACGATAACCCTAACCCATGTAGATATATATTGGACTCAGAACCGGATGCGAAGAAACCACGGTGAAATAATAATAATAATAATATGTAATAATAATAAATAATAATAATAATAATAATAATGATAATAATAATATATATATATATATATAATAATAATAATAATAATAATAATATATATATGTACAAAGACAGATCAACACTAACCGATGGTTGAACCTTACCGAACCGTGAAAGCCGGAGCCGGAGCCGGGCCGGGGGCGGAGACGGAGCCGGAGTCAGAGTCAGAGTCGGAGCCGGAGGCAGGCCACATTAAAGCTCCAGATCACTCCGTGATCTCAATTTCTTCGAACTAATAATAATAATAATAATGTGTATGTGTATGTGTATGCGCACGCGTAATAAAAAATAATACAAACAAACACAGACAAACCTTCCGGTTTGTCTGTTTGTCGAATTGATAACCCTTCGGGCTATCAATCCTCCATATAGTCTAATATATCTCTATTCATTTATATAGAAAAGGGTGGCATCGCGCAAGTGGATATATATATATGTAATAATATATATATATATATATATATATATATATATATATATATATATATATATATATATATATATATATATATATATATACAATACATCCATCCGTACAATTCACTATTGAACGTTCCTTTGATTCCTCCATACCCTTTCTCTACACTCTCGTTTCTTAGAAAAATAGTTCAAAAATATTATGCACAATTCTTAGAAAACCCACATTCTCACCAAATTACATACATTTGCTTTCTAACCATACCAGACACACTAAACTTGCCATACTCTCCTCACTTTTTACCTTTCGAATCTTTTCTCTCCCCTTCTTAAAAATGTAACTCAATGCATACATAAAACCTTCACTTCTCTATCATATCCGGAATATTTTATTACACAAGCATACAAAAAAAGCCTCCAAAAAATTCTACAATATTGATCCCCCAAATAAATCCCCCACTACATATTTACTCATACCGTTCATACCTGTACGTAACATCAAACCTTTCATTCCCAAAAATATTACCCTTATCCCCTCCAATAACATCACATTAAAAACATACTCCGCCCCCCAAAATACAAAACTAATCTGCCTCAACAATGTGTGTACCATATACCTTGCAATAGTTGCAACAAAACCTACATAGGTGAAACATCGGATTTAACAAGACGCAAATATCAACACACAATAGATTTAAGAAAAGATTGTTTAAACTCTGCACTAACCCATCACAGAAGAACATTTAATCACTCCATCAATATCAATGCAATAAATTCTACAGGGCTTTTTTGGTTTTATTGGGCCTTTTTGATTTTTTTTTTAAATTTCTATTTTTGAGGAAAAAATAAAATGATCAATAATTGAATTTGTGATTTGTAATGTCATTTCTGTAATTATTTGACAAATAAATTAATAAATAGGTATAAAATTTATAAATTAAACATGATAATTTGAGCTGACAGTGTTGTGATATTATTCCTGGATATATTGTATTGTGAGCCTGTAAAGGTGAAATGGTGTTGCTATTGTTTATATGCCTGTTCCATCCATGCCACTCCTCTGTATTTCCTCTCTCTCTCTCTCTCTCTCTCTCCTTAATTTTTTTTTATATATATATATATATATATATATATATATATATATATATATATATATATATATATATATATATATATATATATATATATATATATATATATTTATATATTTATATATATCAAGATATATGTACCAAAACAAATTTATTTAATATATATAATATATTTTGTTTGTTCATGTATTTGATTCTGGAACTCGAAAAGTACTCCTAAAAATGTTACTAGGATAGTGGAAATTTGTGATGAAATTTTTAATAAAAATAATCTATAGCGCTATAAAAAAAATGGAGCTATTTGTATATGGAAAAGAAAGATGTTCTTCGAAAATATTTTGAGCTGTTATTGAGCCTGGCTTCTATGAAGATGAGGTCTATAGCATTTTGACTTCTCAAGTTATTGTTTGTATTATTTCTTATATACCTGAAATTGAGATGTTTAATACAAAAGGGCCATCATACAAGACAATACATATCTTTGTTGATTAATTATAGACCATATACAAAATGAATTTTTGAAAACTTCCAGATATTTCAACAGCACCATTAAAAAATTAAACGACCAACCAGATCAAAATCATCAACTGGACGCCTCATAGATTTTTTGCCTGAAGAGGTCTCGCGGAGAGACGAAAGCTAGCTTACCCTAAAAATGTATCATCAGTTTATACTTTAAATTTGTTCTTATTATTCATTGAAAATGCAGTTAAGTGTATCAAGCAAATAAGCTTTAAGAAAATTTATCATCATTAGCCCAGGAATTCTGTACTATATATAAATATATATATATATATATATATATATATATATATATATATATATATATATATATATATATATATATATATGCTCATGTAACTGTATGTTTATGTAATAATAATAATAATAATATGTGTATGTATGTATGTGTGTATGTAAGTATGTATAATAATATGTATGTGTGTATGTGTGTTGTGGTGGTCTGTGTGTGGTGTGGTGGTGGTGTGTGTGGTGTGTGTGGTGTGTGTGTGTGTGTGTGTGTGTGTGTGTGTGTGTGTGCCCGGCAGTGTGCTTGTGTGTGTTTGTTGTTGTAATTTTGCATTATTATTCACTACTATTGTTGTTATTATTGTTATCTATTATTATTATTATTATTTTTATTATTGTTACATTATTATTGTTATTATTATTATTGACCATTATTGATACATTATTATTATTATTGATACATTATTATTGATATTATTGATATTATTATTATTATTATTATTATTATTATTATTATTATTATTATTATTATTATTATTGTTATTATTGTTATTATTATTATTATTGTTATTATTGTTATTGTTATTGTTGTTGTTGTTGTTAATGCATTTCTTGACATGTCTTATATTTTTAATACGACATTTGGTCAGTTTTCTTCATCGACAATATTTTCATTTCGCTCTATCCAGAATTTTGAGCTCCAAAATAAGCACAAATGGGGTTGAAATTATTATGTATTATTCAATGATATTCATTTCTATTTTTTTGTTTCTTTCTTTGTGGGGTCTCTCTCTCTCTCTCTCTCTCTCTCTCTCTCTCTCTCTCTCTCTCTCTCTCTCTCACTCTCTCTCTCTCTCTCTCTCTCTCTCTCTCTCTCTCTCTCTCTCTCTCTCTCTCTCTCTCTCTCTCTCTCTCTCTCTCTCTCTCTCTCTCTCTCTCTCTCTCTCTCTCTCTCTCTCTCTCTCTCTCTCTCTCTCCTCTCTCTCTCTCTCTCTCTCTCTCTCTCTCTCTCTCTCTCTCTCTCTCTCTCTCTCTCTCTCTCTCTCTCTCTCTCTCTCTCTCTCTCTCTCTCTCTCTCTCTCTCTCTGAGACCAAATTTCTATTAATTTCCTCCCATTCCACCTCCTCCTGCCAGTCCTCCTCCATCATGTCCTCCTCTGCCTGTCTCTCTTTCTCTCTCTCTCATTTCCTTCAGCCTTTCTCTCTTTTTTATAAACTTGTTTCTTTATTTTAAATCGCTTTTCTTTTTTTTTCCCTTTTTTTAATACATCAGTTTCAGAACACAAAATGCTTAATCATGAACTAAGAGAAATCACAATTTTTCTTTCTTCTTTTTTCTTCCACCTTCATTTCTTTCTTTATTTTTTACCGGTGGATCTTTTTGAGTTCTCCCCTGTTGTCTGTGCTCTATTTTAAACATTTTAGTGAAGCAAATAATAACGTTTCCTTGCAAATAATTTCATTACATTGGCCTCTATCAGTTAAGTGAAAAAACTCGAAACTAATAATAATAATAATAATAATAATAATAATAATAATAATAATAATAATAATAATAATAATAATAATAATAATAATAATAATAATAATAATAATAATAATAATAATAATAATAATAAATAATAATAATAATAAAATTAATAATAATAAATTAATCAATAATTGAATTTGTTTTTTGTAATGCTATTTCAGTATTATTTGACAAATAAAAGTAAATAGGAATAAAATTTACAAATTAAACATATAATTTGAACAGACATTGTCCAATTCCCACTGCTGAATGAAATTGCCTAATTGCCTAATTGGTGAAACTTGTAAAGGTAAATGGTATTGCTATTGTTACAGGTTATTGATAGCAATGACATAACAGGACTATCTTAAGTAAAGTAATTAAGTAATTTATTCAAATTTATATTATTTAACCTTCGAACATTGTTGTCATCATAATCTGAGGCTCTGGGAAGCTAATAGGTTAGCTACCAATAGTTCAGTAGTTGTTACCTAGAAATTAGGCAGGCTTGCACTAGATACCTCCCTAAGGAGCTGCCCACCAACCCACGAGGTCTGGGTTTTTGTGGTAAAACCCGGGTAAAATTGGGAGATTTGGAAAAAAAATACTGTATATGTATATAATCACTTTATTTAAAAAAATGAGTAAGGCACACTGTAGAAAATTCAGAGATTTTTAAATTATATATATATATATATATATATATATATATATACTATATATGTGTGTGTGTGTGTGTGTTTTTGTGTGTGTGTATTATATATTCGATAGATTTTCTGAGTGATTATCAGGAGTAATTATCGAATTACTTTCGATATTTTTTTAAAATAAAAATTGATTATAGATACATTGATAGTTATTTAACTATCGGTCATCCCGTCTACGAGTTTTTAAACAATATTATAGTGCACATGAGAAAATTTGTATTAGACTTGCTGTGTATATTTTTGTATTTGTATTCGACCTGCTATGTATATTTCTGTACTTGTATTAGACCTGCTGTTTATATTTCTGTATTCGAGATTCGGAAGGTTGTAGATAATATTTATCTTTTATGTTTAAATACTTGTTCTGTTGGTTATTCTAATTTTTTCTCATATTTTAATGAAAATAAGGTAATAATATAGTTCCGTTCCTGCCTTAGTTTTATACTTTATTGCATACTATTATTCCATAAAAATTTATAAATAAGGGAAATTCAAAATATATTCTAGTAAATTTATAATAACAAAATAGAAAAGAATTTTTACTTTTTACTAAAAAGTTTATTTAATAATTTTAATAATGGAATCTAGTTAATATCTTCTACTCAATAAAATTTAAAGGTACGTACTACATTCATTTGTACTTTTGTATTAAATTTTAAAAAGTAATTATTTTTCATTCTCATTTATTTCAAATATATAAAAGATATATTGCTGTGTAAATCTTGAATAAACTGCAGATTGGGAGGGTTTTTTTAATGTCAACCCTGATTGGAATGAATATTAGTAAAATAATATGTAATAATACAAAATAATAATATTAGTAATAATATTTATAAAAATAATAGGAACAAGTTTATCAATGATAAAAAAAAAAAAAATAATAATAATAATAATATGTAATAATAATAATCAATCGGATCAATCGAATAAAATATTTCGATCAAATCAGATCAGATATCAGATCCTAATCCGGGATTCGTCAGTCGAATAGTCAAATAAAGATCATAAAATATTTCGAAAAAAAAAAAAAATAATCAGTGTTTTCACCTTGGACTTGATCAATCAGATCAAAAAAAAATGGATCCTCAAAAATAAAATAAAATAAAATATTCATGTTCGATCAGGAGGTTATTATTATTATTATTATTTATTTAGATAATAAGTTTTTATTTTTTTAACAAAAGACTTAATAGAGTTTTCGGTTTTAATATCTTGTGGCATTGAGTTGTAAAGTTTAGCTGCTTTGTAGCTGACGCATTGAGTAGCTTTTTTAGTCTACAGAAATGAGCATTTATATAAGTATTATTTCCTAAATTAATTCGATCTGCCTCAAGCCTTACTTGGCTTGAGCGAAAATTTGCTAGCAAAAGGTCGCAGGCATTGCTATGGATAATTTTATGCATTTCTTTTAGTAGTGATATATTGAATATGTCTTTAAACTGCAATATCTTTAGTTTGTGGAACAAAGGTTGTGTATAATATATTTAAGTAAGCCAGTGTAGTAAATGGGGGTGTTTCAATCCATAGTATTTTTTTTTTAAGAATGAAGAGGTACAATACTTTTTAATTTTATTAGCACATACATGTTTTTAGCCAGTCTTCTAACTTGGTTGTTAAAATGTTCTTTAAATGTCAGTTTTTCATCGATTATTTATTATTCCCAGCATTTAAGCATTGGAAGCCCTATGCAGTTCCACTTCGTTTATTTTGATATTGAAATTGTCAATTAATTTGTAGCTAAAAAATAATATAGGATGTTTTATTTAAATTTAGAGACAGCTTGTTATCATCTATCCATTACATTATTTTTGTTAAGGTGTCTACTGTTTTACGTGAGAGAGAGACTCGATATTTTTTTCATTTATTAAGATAGTTTTATCATCAGCAAAAGAAACTGGAAAGGCGTCATGTGAGTTGAACAGATCATTAGTATATAGGATAAATAAAAACGGTCCCAGAATTGAGCCCTGGGGTACGCTATTTGATGTATGATTGAATGTGTTTTCCTTAGATTTACGTATTGAGATCTCTCCTTTAAGTAGCTTTTACTCCATTGTAAGTTTGTCCCCTCAATGCATATTTTCTTCATTTTACTTAATAATATGTCATGATCAGTCATGTCAGAAACTTTTGCTCAACCTAATAGTAATAGCAGGGAGGAGACTTTATTCTCCATATTTCTGCAAATTAAGGTATTCGGGAGGCATACTATCCGTAGCTGATGGGTATATAGTGTTAACTTGTTAATAATGTTAGCTCCGAATATATCAAGCTTTTTGTGAAGCTTTTCTTTCTATTTCCGAAGATCATCTTGTTGGTTAATAAGTCTTTATCTTATTGAAGATATTCCTTCCTCTTTTATACCTGATTAAAATATATATAACGATCCAATAAAACTCATCAAGTGTTATTTAGTAGTTTATAGTAGTATACTCACTGTCTATTTATCTATATGACGGTTATACATCCTTCGGAACTATAGTAAATAACCAAAATAATTTAGGATGACTGAAGAATGTGAGTTTTGAGCGTTACGTCAATTAAATTTATAATAATAATGTTTTATATTAATCTATCTATATAAATATTATAAGGTATATAATTCGCTATTGCTGATAGCCTACCCTTAGATGAATAGTTTCGTTGATGAGTAGATCATTATATACTGTGATTTAAAAAGATAAGATATATATATAACCAAGAATATTTTGGATTATTACGGTGTTACACATATTGATTGGTACTATCTCGAGCCTGAAAGGAATAGATCTATGTACCATCAGGTTTTGATATACAATTTTGTATATTTATAAATACTAAAAATACTCATTTGAAGGGTCGGCTATCAATACTGGTTACCGATGTATGCCTGGAATATTTGAGAATCTCAAGAGGGAGTGAGATCATTACGTTATATTAGGTGATTGAGTGTATAGGGTATAATATCTAGAATAGAATATATGGTTCCGCTTTAATCAACTAATCTGGGTGGTGGAGTTACATTCGAGATAGATAGGTCTAATTCGCTCTACATAAGCAGTCAGGGCTAGAAGGATGTAAGGTATAGTGGCTCACTTTCTAGCATAGTAAGAACTAGCTAATCTATTATATATAGAATTATCAAGTAGGGAGGGTAAACTTTTACTTATATATACAGTTACAGTCCATACAGTGACCTACATAGTATAGTTATTAAATTATATAAATTAAGGCTAAATATATTTTATATCTAATTTTATTATTTTTATCTTATTTATTGCGATTTATGGTTTTATAAACTTATTTTATCTTAGCTGTAATTTTCTTGAGTGAATCTCTATTGCCTCGACCCATCATCTTACGCCTAATTTTGCGCTTTACATTATCCAACATCTCATCAGAAACAATCAGCAATATTATATACCGCCTTTTTAGACGTTAACGTATGGATATCACCCGGCAGCTATTTCTATGTATATTTATGAGTGGTGTATATATCCCTCATTTCTTATATAATAGAGCTTATTTTATTACCTATATATTCACCTTCACTTCTTTCATATATAGATGAGCAATATAACGAGCGACTTATCTATATCCATATATTTTGGCAAAAAACCTCAACCCATATATATATATTATAGTACCATAATCCTCATCTTGATATTTATTATCCCTATATATATATGATAACACACTCTATCACCGTACATTATTTTATATGAGAACGTAATCTGTTTTATATATCTCTACCACTGTGAGAGCAGTCATGACGAAATGCAAATATATTAAATTATAATACCTATAATCACCCTTATATATATAATATAATAAATTATATATATACCTATTACATGTCAACCTTATTTTAATTTCTTGAAGTTTTATTCTAATTCTGTTTTAATAACTACGAATGCTCAGACCATATATTATATTACTGATTAAATATATAGTTATATATCATACATATTTGTAGTTAATATGGCTGCTAGTTCTATATCGAATGTGAACTTTAGCATTCTTATTTCACAAGAGTGAACCGCGCGTCTATGTGAGTAATGAGGATATATATATATATAGCTATTCGAGCTTGCACATATATCTACTTTATTATGACATACTAGTACAGAGCCAAATATGCGAGCTAGATCGATTCAGAGGTTGGTAGTCTACATTGTGGAAAGTTATAACTTTACTCATTTTATAGGGAAAATTGTCAAACTCCTTTATCTTAAGACATCATATGCATCAATTTGTGTATATCTCTACATATTATCCCATAAAGATAATAAGCAGCTAAAATTAACTTAGTGTAAATAACTAATTATAGGACCAAAATCCACCGGAATGTTGAAACATTATTAGTAAGCAAATGCTATTAAACTAAGTGTAAATGAATCTGCATCAGGTTGTTCACAATTGTTTTTTGAGAGACTATTAATTTAGATCCATCTAGTCTAGGTATAATATATATAACGTATATTATGAATATCCTTTAGAGACGATTTTATTGTTGTTGTTTCCCACTAGTAATTTAGTGTCTGTATATATGTATAGTAAATTATACATTCACTATGAAACAGGCTGAAAGATATGTAATAAAATATAAATAACCTTCTATCTTTTAGGTTCACAAGAGTTTGAGATTTTAAAGGTGATTAACACGTTATCTTCGTTTATATACATATGAGGCTATTATTTAACAAGAAATACACTAAATTATCTACATATACAAGACCCGTTCATAATTTATTTTGTTTAAGGCATGAATTACATCAGTATACCCTGAAATTGTAAAGACTCCATATACCGAATTATGAATATAGATGATTACATTATATAAGAAATTATTTTTTTCCATCATAGGCTGCAGGAATATCACCTACTCGTCTCTCGTCGTGCAGAGATTTATTTATTTATAGCTGTATAACATCGTTTTGTAGCAGTATGTTACTCTCCAAGCGCTCTATTCTGAAAATTATATTATAAAAAGTTGCAGACGCAAACTCACAAAAATACTCTAAATCAGATGCTCTATTCAACGATACATCTTACCTACTTTCACTTAAACCAGCTTCGTATTACAATTTCCTCGCTTCAAACCAAGTTACTAATGAGGGTATTCAATTTAATTTCAGATATTAGTGTAAAATTCCGATGTTTATTATACATAGTGATGTAGATCCAGCGGACGCTTATGAATATGAATGGGTAGAAGTTAATATTATATGATTGAATTACACTTGTCCATGTTGAATATACTGTAACTACTAGATTATAAGTTTCTCAATTTCACTATAGTCTTATTATATATGTATAAATTAATACTTATTCAGGTAACCCTCAACTCACCATTACCAGATAACTGTTTTAATTTTCATAACTCATCTACCCTTCTGAGCATATAATTTTTTATTCTATTTATATATATATATATATACATATATATAATATATATCATTATTACTTCAATAGGATGCGAATCGAGTCATTATTCTTGAGTATTATATACTTGTATTTATATAACCGTATTTGATATTTTACTTTTTAAATCAATTCATAAGTCTTTGAGAGTAGATAGATAATACTCTATATATTATAATAATTTATATATAAGGTAAGATGGAAAGGAAATTCCCTTATACTATCCACTTTTAAAAATAACTTCTCTCGGACATTATATATAACCATGATAACTTTCGTATTTATTTACCTTATTATACTGAACGGTTCATTACATCATAAGACTAATATATATATACCATACTTAATAAACAAAAATTGATGTCACTATTAATTATATCCCGTATTTATCATTTATATATTATTTACCATACTTTCTGGTTCCGTACTATGTCTAATATAACGTGGTTATATCTTTAACTATTTCTATAATAGGTGAGAGTTGTCACTATTATATGTAATATTTTCGCGTATACAGCACTATAACTTGATCTCATTATAAATTTTAGTTTTCCATATGTACTCAATTTTCTTTAAAAAAGGTCTAGTATATTGAGTTCCTCAGATAATTAAAATAAATTTATAGATCTTTATATTTCTAGTATTCTCATACTTTTGATATTATCATTCTAGATTGCATTTACGTTTTTTTTTTATTGTATTTTCTATATTGAATTGTAAGTAAATTGTATGTTAATTTTTATAAAGAATCAGAATATTTAGCAGTCTATTATAATTTTTAAGAGAAGGAGAATTAATTTTATAATTATATTTTTAATTCTCCCTAATATACGTAAGAATTATAAACTATAATATCACATATTATGAGACTTAACTTAATCTTCTCACAAAGGTCAAGATCCTCGCTCGCGCGTCAATCTGTGGCACCACCAATATTAGGTTTAATATTATTCTCTACTATAATGGCATAAATTCTATAATAATTTTCATCGTACACTTAAACCTAAGATGTTGCTATCTAGCTAACTTGTCTGGGATCTCTGTCTTGATGTAAAGCGCCTTCAAGATTCTCTTATTATAGAATGAGGACAGATAAACCTAGATAGTTATACACAATCGATAGTGATTAATTTAAGTTATTTATGCATTTAGGTGGCATCTATTTCTGTGTAAGTAATAATGTAAGAATTGATATTAACTTTATTTAATTTACATTTCAGTTAAATCGTACAATCTGCGTCTAATAAGCGTTCACGTGCGAGGGAGTGGTGGACAGAGCGCTACTATGTGGTTTTCATCGCTGGAGTAAGCGGAAAATTTTGTTCTATTCGAACACGGGAGTGTAATTGTAATCAGTGGAGACGTCACTCACACTTACATACCACCTGTTCTTATGTGTATATAATTGTCGAGAGGTTTACTATTTTTGAGAGTCACTATCCAGATGAAATATGAAAATGCGGAAATTTTACGCACTAGGTATAGAGATTCAACTCGCAAAACTGCTATTTAGGGAATACTCTCACTCACATGTAATATATAATCATTACAAATGCATCAGGCCTTGAGAGAGGAACTCCGCGATTTCTTTGATTGCAATATAAAGCTTTGACACATAAGAGCTTTATATTAATGTTCTCATATGATCTTTATTACAGATGAAGATAATATATATATATAATATTATATATATATATATTTATATATATAATATATAATAATTATAATATATAATATATATATATTAATATATTATATATATATATATTATATATAATTAATATATATATATATTTAATATATATATATTAATATAAATATATATATATATATATGATATATATAATATTTAATTATAGGTATATAATATTAATAAAAATTATTAATAATGTTATAATATATTTAATTATATAATATCACATAAAAACCTTATATAATATATTATATATTATATATAATATATATATATATATATATATATATATTAATATATATATTAATATATATTATATATACCTATATGTTAATTTATTTGTATAACTTAGTATTATATAAATATTTTATAGAATTATATATTATATTAATTAGTAAATTATACATATAATATATTTAATATTTCATATAGTTTTAGATGTTTCTTTATATTTTATTGTTATTTAATAACGTAATTGGATTATTGTAGTTGTCATTTCATACTGGACAGATTATATCTGCTAGTATAGTATTAGGTGATAAGAAAGCACTTCATATATATTATATTATATTCCCTCATGTGTTAGATGATTCGTGAAACAGTTCATCGTGACTGCGACGTAAGATTAGCCTGAAGGAACTATAAAGAAATTGGTCTGTTGCTCGCTCTGGAGGGTTTTGTTTTAATTACTCACTACAACACAAAGTCCTCGTCTAATTAAAGTATTTTTCGCGCTCTATTCATTATGAGACTCTATATATATCTGGCGCGTCTCCGAGTAAAGTTATAACTGTGCTCAAATTGCGCATCCTCTTTGATGATTAGAGTGTGTCTATCCCTCTCTTACATCCAGGTCATTCCTAATATCTTCACTCAATTTCTAGCTGAAGTAAGATGTCATTGCTTATTCAATTCCACAATATATTTCTAAGAAATTACACTTTAATACGTATTTTTCTACGATTAGAGGGTATCAGATCATGAAACTGTATCTAGCATTTCAACGATGTACCATCGATATATTGATGCTGTTTTGAAAGTATTATATTCTAACTCGATGCTAATTCACTGGCTTTATGCGATGCCTTGTAGCTTTATTTCCGGTTTATAACACTCTCTCTCCTGTCAGCGTATAATTTTTTATTTAAACTATCCTCCGTTTTTCTCGCGACTTATCATAGGTTTTTTTACTCCTACTCCATTGGTACTGAAATATCTCGAGATCATACAGAAGAGTGTCGACCATAGTCAATTAGTCGTGTACACGCGTAGATGTATCACAGTGTCATTTTAGTATGAAGTTATATTTTATGGCGCATTGTACTTCTGTCGAATATAGAGTTTTAGTATATTCTATGCTTATCATTGAATTGTTTAACATGTCCTCTCGGAGTGTGAGTATATTCTATTATCACCCCATCTTTGCTTACGTAAGATCTGTTTCAAGCTATTCCATATGTTTCAACTTTAAGGATATCATATATACAGTTTGTGAAGGAGTGATGGAGTTTTCTGAGTGTTGGTATGATATCTTGTGAGAGAGTAAACTGCATTCAGAAGAGAATGAGTCTTTGATCCTCCCGGTGCTTGTTTTCGACTGACTCTAGTGATTATTAAAGGCATTTTGTATGAAGAGTAGTGGTTTTTCTCTGAGATTTGTACCTGCTTCGAGGATATTTTTATATATTGAGTACTCTCGAGCGCGGCCTGTATTGAGTGTATTAAACGTATTCACTCATTTCCTTCTCATACTCGGCTATATACGGGCTTAGTACACGAGAACGGATCTCATACAGTTTTCGGAATATATCCACTTTGGTTATCATAGGGACGCCTATACCATTTTATTATTATACTTATGTAAATATATTTCACTTAATAAACGAATCTTTTTATTAGGTTTTCTTTTATCCTGTCACTACTGGCTATTTTATCTTTAAAAGGTTAAAATAATTCCTAAGGGCTAACAAAGTTACTTTTATGAGTCACAAAAAAGACCAAAT
>JABUQX010003400.1:0-2500 GCA_015478945.1 Trachelipus rathkii | reverse complement strand
AAGATTTTCTACTGTAGTTTGCTTGAGGAACATCCTTTTGAAGTCCCCAACAATAGTTTGAACAAGCATATTTGGATTCCAGTTTCCCTGATAGTTTTTCGATAGCTGAAATATCTTGGTGGAATCGCTCACCATTCTCATCGCTTATAGCGCCTAGATTGCAGTTAGGAAAAAAGTAAAAGTGTGAATGAAGGAAATGTATTTTTAAGGAAATGTTACATCCCATTGCTTTATAATTTCAAAGGAGTTCGGAAACTAGTTCTTAATAGTTGTCGGCCTTAATATTGCCTAGAAACCCAGTTATGACCTTTTTAAAGGATATCCATGCAGGTTTTTCGATATTATTCAAGCTTTCATCAAAGTGATGGTCCTTCATTAGCTCCCTTATTTATGGGCCTACAAATATACCCTCTTTAATTTTAGCCTCACTGATCCTAGGGAATTTCTTATTTACGTATATGAACCCTGGACCACTTTTATCCATCGCTTTTCCAAAAGTTTTCATTAACCCGAGTTTGATGTGCAAAGGAGGAAGATTTACGAGTTCAGGTTTCACAAGTGGTTGAAAAATTACATTTTTATTTTCCATTCATTGTTTCTTTTAGACATTCTTCTTGACAAAATGATTTTTGCGATCTCTGCTATCCCACTCGCATAGGAAACAACAAAATTTAGTATATCCTTGTTGGATATACTAAAGTGCTATAACTTTTAAATCGCCGCATATATTCCAAGAATGCTGTTCGTATCGTATTTTCGATAACAAAATTTTTATGTTGTCGTAGCCTCGTAGGTCTATTTCATATGGGCTCCATAGGCAATAGGAGTCGAAGGTTTAACATTTCCATTATGAAGAAGTACTGCTTTTAAACTGAGTTTAGAAGAATCTATAAACAATCTCCATTCCTTAGGATGATGACAGTCTCATAATTCTCTCATTAATGAATCAACATCAGTACAATACAGTAAATTGCCGTCTACCGAGAAAAAGCGTCGGAATTCTTCTTCGCGTCGCCGATAAGAGGAAATTGTAGTTTCCTTCTCAAGGGGATTCCAATCCTTTAATCTAGATGCCAATAGTTCTGACTGTTTCTTTGACAATGATAGATCGGAAACTAGAAAATTGAGTTCATGCTGATTAACTCTAAGAGGTTCTGTTGACGTTCCATCATAATCAAGGTCTTCAAAGTCTTCATTTTCTGGACGTAATTGTAAATTTTCTTCGTCGGAGTTTTCTGACAGGAGCTTCACATTTTCAGGTGGTTCAGGGATAGGAAGCTCTTCGCTGTGAGGAACAGGCCTAATAGCCGAAGGTAGGTTTGGATATTTAATGGTCTTCTTGGTCTTGATTGTTATTCCAACTTAATTTTTTATGCAAAAATAACAGTCCATTGCGTGATCCTTTGGTTCCCTCCATACCATTGGAATTGCAAATGACATATGTCTGGACTGTCCGTTAAGCCAACCACTAAGTAATGTTACACAAGACGCACAGAAAATATGAGGTGCCCAAGATTTACCTTGATCACCAATCTTATTTTCAAAATAAAGTTTATATGCTTTTTTTTTAGTAAGGGAGTAATATTCCTCATTTGGGACTTCAACGTTACCACACCACAAATGTAACAGAATTTGTTTTGATCATTTTTACAATTTAGTGGCATTTTAATTAAGGTTTATGATCTGTAAGTGAAATTAAATAATTTGAATATATATTAATATATATATATATATATATATATATATATATATATATATATATATATATATATATATATATATATATATATATATATATATATATATATATATATATATATATATATATATATATATTTATTATATATATATATATATATATATATATATATATATATATATATTTATATATTTATATATATAAATAAATATACTATATATATATATATATATATATATATATATATATATATAAAATCGACAATATATTAATATCACACACTTCACATTCAACGTCCAGATACAAACTGAAGGCAAATGACTCATGAAAAACGTCTGACCGAGGTTTATTTTTATCGAGTTCGCTAAACATGTTTTATCATGTTTGGCGTTTATTATCATCTATTTTTGGTTCCTACTTATTATACGCTTTATATTTGCTAGCGATCACCTTTCATAAAATCGTAGGAAAATATTGTTAAACAAAACAAAACTCAATTCACTCTGTGAATTATATTGTTAGTTTATGAAATATGTAAAATTACAAAAAAAAAAAATAAATAAGCCCGTTGTGCAAATTTGGAGGTTATATTCGTTTTCAGCGTACCGAAATACATATGAAACAGTTCATGATATCCATTTAACAAAATTTTTGCCGTCCAGTGTTATTTCTTTCATATATATATATATATATATATATATATATATATATATATATATATATATATATATATATATATATATATATATATATACTCTCTCTCTATATATATATATATAAAATATATATATATATATATAT
>JABUQX010003399.1:32500-37500 GCA_015478945.1 Trachelipus rathkii | reverse complement strand
AACCTGCTCTCTTAGACTGCCAAACAGTTCATCATCATTAACTCAATTGCGATTATTGTTACAGAATATTTATTAGAAGTATTGACTTTATACTTCATAAATGTAAATATATTAGCTTTCTCCACCTTCATAATGATTCTATTTTATAGTGAAGTATATGATAGCTCCTTTGTATCAGGGTCTCTCACTTTATAAAAAATGAAAGTTGGAGCAAATAGCACTTAATTTTGTTGCCATTGCCAGATCACAAGCATAATTACACTGGTCAACAAAGAATTTGTCCCAAGATAAAGAATACCTGTTTTTTACATGTTTTTTTTTATGCAGAATTCAAAAATCGTATTGGTTTTTGTCTGCCAGGTCCAGTTTTGACAATATTCACATGTAACATGGAAAATAATGTAATAATGTAAAAAATTTTTTTTACCATTTCATAAATGAAAAACTGCTATATCTTTATAGAAGGGTAGGTGGGATATCGAACTGTAGGAACTATAGGGGAATTAGTTTATTGAGTGTTGTAGGGAAGATATATATTTTGGTTGAAAGAGTATGTCGAGTGACTTAAGGACTGATTGGTGAAGAACAAGGTGCATTTAGAAGTGGTAGAGGATGAGTAGATAAAATTTTTATAAAACTGGACCTTATAGACAAACACCAATATATTTTTTGGATTCAGTACAAAAAACTACATAAGAAACTAGTCTTAAATACAAGTCAACAAAAATATGTTACCCAGTGTTATTATTTTTATTACTATTATACTGGAGAACAAAATTTTTATTGACCTGTATATGAGATTTATTCCTTATGTAGTTTTTTGTGCTGAATCCAAAAATTATATTGGTGTCTGTCTACAAGGTCCAGTTTTGCCGCCATTCATATGAAAACCAAAAAAATGTAAAAAATTTATTTTACCATTTCATAAATGAAGAACCCATATATCTTTTTATTATTTATCCGAAGAATATGAAGTTTTCACAGCATATATATTTGGGCAAGACACACACATTTTATTTAGATTATCTGTTTGTATACCCAACCGTTTTGTCTCTGCTCATGGGAAACAAAATTTAAATTTTTTTTTCCATGTTTACATGTGAATAGTGTCAAAACTGGAAGTGACAGACAAAAATCAATACCATTTTTGAGTTCAGCATAGCAAAATACATAAGAAACAAATGTCGGATCATAGACAACAGAAAAAAATGTAAAATTTGTTAACCAGTGTTATCTTTAAGTTATTTTATAAAAAAGAAAAAAAAAAACTACCTTTTAGCGTGCTTTATCCCCTTTTCAGAGGGTAACACGGGAAAACTACAGGAAATCAAACTTTAGGCCGGCTATCCCAAACCAGCGTCACCAACGTGTTCGCAGTCGAGTTTTAATTCTCGCCCCCAGGTAGATAAAACTCCAACTGCTACGCGGAGAATTGAATCAGCGTCCTCTCGTATGAGAGTCGGAGAGTCAACCTCCTGCGCCACGAGGTGTTTTATTAATGATATTATTTCTCATTTGTGATTAAAGTATTTAATGCCTTCATTTAAATGATCATAGGGTGCCTCAAAATGAAACAAAAAGAACATCCAGGTTTAAAGCGAAGTCAATTTACATATTTGTTTTTTTTGAATACACATCAGTAAATTATGAAACAAAACTTCTTCATTCATGCTTACACTTTTCGTATTTGTCTGAAGATTTTATTTTAAAAAAAAATATGCTAAAAAAAAATTACTGAAATGTCTTTTTGGAACTCAATTTTCTGGAAAATGATTTCCTTATTCTTTTAAATTTTTCTTTATTCTGTAATTAATATGATTATTTACTTAATTTTAAAACCCTCCAGATTCAGCTTATCTTGACTAACTTGTTTTTTCTTGGTAGAAAAGTTTATAAGAATATTTAGTTTGTATGTATTCAAGTTAAATCATTGGATATGTGTTTTTAAACTTAATGGCTTAATATTTTCTTTTATATTTATAAAGTTTAATAATTTTTTTTTCTTAGATAAATACGAGTGGAGAAGTTTATCAACCAACTCCTTTACCTCTGGCTAATAATCAAATGCTGGAAATAACTACAGAACCGGTGATTCATATGAATGGTATTATTATTATTATTATTATTATTATTATTATTATTATTATTATTATTATTATTATTATTATTATTATTATTATTATTATTATTATTATTATTATTATAATATTATCATTTAGAAAGGGTAAATTTGATTTGCTCGCTGTGACTGAAATAAAGATGAAAGGAAACGGTGAAGATGAGTGGTGTGATGTGAAATGTGTGTGCTGGAATGGAGAGGGGGAGAGAAGGAGTTGCGATTCTGATGAGTGACACGTGGCACAGAGTTATGGTGGATTTTGTTTGTGTGAGTACTAGAATTCTAATGGTTAAATTTAAGTTAGAAAAGGTCAAGGTATGTGTGGTTGTAACATATGGCCCATCTGAGGGTGATGTTGAGGAGAGTGCGACTTTCTGGGATAATCTAAATGATGTTTTGGATGGGTGTGTAGTAGCGAGCTTAAATTGATTGTGTTGGGTGATCTAAATGATTGGATAGGTGATCAGAAAAGGGATGGTATAACAGGTAAATTTGGGGTGACGGGAGAAAATGAGAATGGTAGGATGGTGATTGATTTCTTTGAGGAGAGAGGTATGTGTGTGAGTAATACTTTCTTGAAACACACAAGTATTCATAAGTATACTTGAGTTCGTGTAAGTACAGTAGAGATGGTATCGAAGTGAAAAGTATGATTGATTTTGTGTTGGGGAAGAAGGAGAAGTTGAAGTATGTGATGGATATTAAATCAGTGAGATGGCTGGGGATGGGATTATCGGATCATTATGTTGTTTAATGTAAGTAGGAAGTAAGAATCTCAACAGTGATTGGTGGAATGAAGAGGTGATGCAAGCGGTTAAAAGTAAAAAGTAAAAAAGATTTGTGGTTGAATGTGCTAAAAGTAAATGATGAGGTCTCAAGAGGAAGATGTTCGGAATTATATAAGGAGGAAAAAAGGAAGACTAAAAGTTGCATATGTAGGAGGAAAAATGAGGTAAATGAACAGTTTGGAAAGAGGATGAATGGGGACTAACAAGGGAATAGGAAGCTTTTTTGGAAGGAAGCGCGAAAGGTTAAGAATGAGAGAAAAATAAATCTGCATAGAATAATAAATAGGGATGGTGCTTTCGTAACTGATGAAATGGATGTGAGAAGAATGTGGGGGTAACACTTCGAAAATCTTCATAACATTGGCAGTAATGAAGAGGTGATAGTGAATGTTTGTGGGCTTGGTATTTTGAGGGTGATGTAATGGGTAGGGTGAGAAAGTTGAAGAGTGGTAAATCTGCAGGCATAGATGAAATTATTGGTGAAATGATCAAGAATGGAGGCGAGATGGCGATTGGATGGGTTTGGAAGTTGTGTAACAAAGCGTTTAAGGATGGTATAGTTCCGAGAGATTGGAGGAGAGCATTAATAGTACCCGTATACAAGGGTTAGTAGGATAACGAACTGTAGAAACTATATTGGAATTAGTTTATTGTGTTGTAGGGAAGATATATTTTTATTGAAATAGTATGTCGAGTGACTAAAGGACAGATTGACGAAGAACAAGGTGCATTTAGAAGTGGTAGAGGATGTGTGGATCAAATTTTTACATTGAAACAAATGATTGAGAAAATGAAAGAAGAAAGTAAATTGTATTTAGGTTTATCTACTTGCAACAAGCGTATGACAGGATTAATAGGGAAGCTTTGTGGCAGGTGTTAGTTATATATGGTGGTGGTGGTAAGCTTCAGAGTGGAATCAAAACTATGTATGACGATAGTGAAGCGTGTGTAAGAATAAATGGAGTCGAAAGTGATTGGTTTAATATTAATAGCGGAGGGAGGGTACAAAAACTAGGGCACCCTCCACTTTCTTCCATTCTCCATCAGTCTAACACCCTCTCCTACCAACCATACCTCTAATTCATTCGTCACCCCATCCATGTACAAATTAAATAGCCATGGGGACATAGCACATCCATTCCTTGCCCCGCTATTAATATTAAACCATTCACTCTCCACTCCACATATTCTTCCACAAGCTTCATTATCAACATACCTACTTAGAATTTTATTTAGAATCCTACCACCAACACCTGCCACAAAGCAGCCTTGTTAATCCTGTCATACTCCTGTTGAAAGTCCGTAAAACTTAAATACAATTTATTCTTCTTTTTCATTTTCTCCATTTGTTTCGATGTTTAAATTTGATATAAACATCCTCTACCACTTCTAAATGCACATTGTTCTTCACAAATCACTCTCGGTCACTCGACGCACTCTTTTTAACGAAAATACTAGCATATATCTTCCCTACAACACAATAAACTGATTCCCCTATAGTTTCTACAGTTCCCCTTACCTCCCTTACCCATATATTATGGTACGATTACTGCTCTCCTCCAATCCTTCGGAAGTATATCCTCCGCAAACGCTTTGTTACACAACTACCATATCCCATCAATAACAGTCTCGCCTCCATTTTCGATGATTTACCAGTAATTCCATCTACACCTGCGCTTTTACCATTCTTTAATTTTCTCACTCTATCAATTATCTCCTCCCTATTAATTACCTCACCCCCAAAATAAATATTTCTTCTTACACCATCAAACCCGCACACATTGACTGTCACCTCTTCATTATTGCCAATGTTTTCAGATTTTTTTGAAGCGTTCCCTCCACACACTCCTCCTCAGATCCATTTCATCACTCACGAAAGTACCATCCCTTTTCATTTTTCTATGAATATTCCCCTTACCCTCATTCTTAACCTTTTTTATTATTATTATTATTATTATTATTATTATTATTATTATTATTATTATTATTATTATTATTATTATTATTATTATTATTATTATTATTATTATTATTATTATTTAAATTAAAGGCAAGCACTCTGTTCTTTTTCTTAGATTTTCAGTTGCTTTCGA
>JABUQX010003399.1:25000-27500 GCA_015478945.1 Trachelipus rathkii | reverse complement strand
CACTCACCACTATACATCCGCTTTAACCAACCGACTATCATCCATCCTTTCCACATGACCAAACCATCTTAACGTACTTTCATTTATTCTCTCATTTACTCCTTTCTTCACACCACACAACTCTCTAATATGTTCATTCCTCATTTTATCAATTTCTCTCACACCTAACACGCCCCGCCCCTACGGTTGTCCATGTGAACACATTGAACTTTAGATCTATTCCTCTTATTCTGGACCATAGTCTCACTACTATACATTAACCCAGGTAACAACATACCCTCATGCAAGACCCTAGCTCACTCAAGACTTAGTCCCTTTAACATCCACCAAGGATGTAATTGCCTCAGCCACCTTCCTGCCATTCACAACCTTTCTACTACACTCTGCATCATCCGTTCCCTTTTCAAAGGATATATGTTGGATGAAAAGGGATCGGATGATGTAGAGTGTAGTAGGAAGGTTGTGAATGGCAGGAAGGTGGCATTGCAAATAAATCCTTGGTGGATGTTAAAGGGACTAAGTCTTGAGACCACTAGGGTCTTACATGAGGGTATGTTGTTACCTGGGTTAATGTATAGTAGTGAGACTATGGTCTGGAATAAGAGGTATAGATCTAAAGTTCAATGTTTTCAGATGGACAATCTTAGGGGCGTATTAGGTGTGAGAAGAATTGATAAAATGAGAGATGAACGTATTAGAGAGTTGTGTGGTGTGAAGAAAGGGTAAATGCGAGAATAAATAAATGAAAGTACCTAGAGATGGTTTGATTATGTGGAAAGGATGAATGATAGTCGGTTGGTAAAGCGAATGTATAGTAGTGAGTGTGTTGGGAATCGACTGGTTGGGAGGCCGAAGAAAAAGTGGATTGAGTCAGTAAAGGAATGTTTGGAGGAGAGAAATGTGAGTTTGGCAGAGGTGACAAGAAAGGTACATAATAGGAGTGAATGGCGGGGGTTTTGTGAGGGGGTATGGTTGTGGGCTACCTAGGCCAAGGGATGAACCCTACACTGACGATATGCCATAGTGAGGTTCCGTCGCGGTCCCATGAAGCTCTAGTGTGGATTTTCTGACTGCGACGAGTTCTCACTAATAGGTACTGAGGGGGCGGTAAGGCTGGGCTTTCTTTTCGACTAGGTGTCATATTCCTCTACTACTTTTCTGTTTTCGGTGCATGTCACGCACCTTACCCCCAGTCTTGGGGAAAAAAGGTAGATGATGATGATGATGATGATGATGATTATTTATTATTATTATTATTATTATTATTATTATTATTATTATTATTATTATTATTATTATTATTATTATTATTATTATTATTATTATTATTATTATTATTATTATTATTATTATTATTATCTCGTACTTCTTACCGTCTTTTCCCCAGTTTATTTCCTTTCTCCTCCGTTTTCTGTACGTACTACCCTTCCTATTCCTGCTCTCTCTTTTTAGTCTCCCAATTTCCTCCTGAATCCTGGTGGCTATGCCCATCTTGCCCTCCTTCCTCCGTGGTTCTCGCCTTTCTCTCGGCCGCCTATTGTTGGGGTTCTTAACCTTGCCCAACCACTGATTAGGCTTTCCTGCACACTTAGGTGTATAATCTTGGGCTTCGCGTCTTATCTGTGTGGTGCACAGCTAATATTTTTCATCTTAGGGACTGGACGCGGAGTTCTTGGGGCTTTCCGGGGCCACACCCATGGCCCACCCTACGGGGTGGGGTTTCTAGGAGGGAGGTATTATGCCTTGGGCCTGTGGTGGGCACGGTTTCCGCGGTTACGCTCCCGGGATATATGTTTGTATTCATCCTTTGTGTTTATTTATTGCAGAGCTGATTTCTACTAGGAAAATCTTCATGGGTAAAAATAACAAGGAAAAACGTTTTAAAGAACGGCGGAATTCACCATTTGTAGGGCCCCCAACCCTACCTCTTCTTGATCAATTATCGACCAGCGACCAATAGGGGCTTTGATGCCCTTACTGATGAAATGATTGGTACTCCACCACTGTAACCAATAGTTCTAAATTACGGACCTGTTTCCATTACTACCCCGTCTAGACCAGCTGAGGCTCTTATGGACTCTCAGAATATAATAATCAATCACAACTTACGTCAGCTATCCCAAGAGCCCCTGCGTCAGTAGGGTCCCATTCCTAAACGCCGGAATAAACAACCTCCAACGATCACTTTCTCAGATCCCCCACCAGGGGTCCCAAATCTTACTTCCTTCCCGTATTATTTTTATTTACATTCGACATCACGACCACTGACCTCTATAGGCCAGCTCATCCTCAGTGATGCTTTGGAAGCTGCTTTTCGAACCACTGAGCCAAAGGCTACGCAAATGAGGAACTGTTCCATCCAGATCCGTGCTGCCTCTAAAACCTAAAGCCACGTACTTGCTTCCCTATCACATCAGGGGACGATTCCTGTAATTTCTAAACTTGACGATGTTCGTAACACGCAAAGGGTACAATAAATGCGCCGGAATTCTATTCAGAT
>JABUQX010003399.1:12500-20000 GCA_015478945.1 Trachelipus rathkii | reverse complement strand
AACGAAAGTAGGCTGACCTCCTTGGTTCTACTACTGACAAATCTCTCTGGCCTCTTGCCAAAAACATCTCTAACAACTTCTGTAAATGTGTCCTTTCTTCCTCTTATTCGCTCTGATGATTCATGTTGGTTAATACTCCAACAGAGAAAGGCCAATCATCTAGGCTTATGGCCTCCTATTTTCTCTAGATCAAGCCCTGGACAGAGTTCTGCATTCCTCTTCCTCCTCCTTTCTATCCTCTCAGGCTGTCCTATGCCTTTAACTGTAATTTCATTTGATCGGTGCATGGGCTCCGTGAAATCTGATTGAATGTAAGGAAGGCGGGGGCCCGGATTGCGATTCCTCTCCGGTTTTGAGGAAGTGTGCTTAAGTGCTGACCTCGCTCCTCGTTCAACTATATTATCTTTGTCTCAATACTAGGACTTTCCCTCAGTGTTGGAAGCGCGCAATGTCCAACCTATCGAAAAAAAGGGATGTGCTCTGGGATCCTTCTAACTTATCGCCCTATAGCTCTAACTAGTATTCTATCTAAAGATCTTTGAAACCCTTTCTCAACTTCACGTGTCATTAGTATCATCTGGAATCTCAGATTCCTGTCATTCGATTGCAGTTAAGCGCTTCGGCGCTCGAGATCTAAGGGCAATATACTTTCCTATTTAACAGGATATGGTTTTCCAGCCCTTAGGAACCACGGGAAGACTTGTGTGGTGGGCGCTGAACATATCCAAAGCATTTGACCGGGTATGGCACGCGTACTGCTCTCAAGCTCCCCTCCTTTGGTTTTCCTTCTTCTCTTTGCTTATTATGTCTAGCTTTCTTTCAATCGCTCAATGTCTGGCTGTTGTTGATGGGAGACTTCTTCTTTTTTCTGTCAATAATAGTGGTGCTGCTCAGGGTTCTGTTTTATCTCTACTTTTATTCCTGCTTTCATCAATGATCTTCTACCTGCAACATCTAACTCTATCCACTCATATTCCGATGAATGACGCGACCCTTCATTCTTCAACTCAATTTAATTCTGCTCCCTCTTTTACTCTAGAATTGCCTCTCTTCTTATTCTTTCCGATTCTATTCTCGCTGATCTGGATAGAATTTCAGGGTTAGGGATCGTCTCAAGCTTGTGAAATTTAATTGTTTAAACACCTAATTTTCCTGTCTCTTTCGACGGTCTCTCGTCTCTCCTGTGACAATATAAACATGCTTGGCCTTAACATAAACAAAAAAATGTATTGGAAATATCAAATCACAATGGTTGCTAGGGCGGGCTCAAAAGCAACTGGGAGTTCTTTTTTAGACTGCGAGACTTTTTTCCCTTCTCAGTTACTACAGCTATAACAAGGGTCTCATCCGCCCTTGTATTGAGTACTGCTCTCATGTCTGGTGAGGGCGTCTGGTTTCACCCGGCTTTGGGATAGGGTCGAGTCAAAAGGCCCAAAAGACTTAGGTAGAACTGTCCTGATTACTTTCTCAGTTCACTTGACCACTCTATTTTGCCAGCGGCGATTGTTGGTGCTATATCCCTGTGGTTCTATAAGGTACTGTAGCGAGTGTAAGTGCTCGAAGCGGAACTTTTCGGGCACTGCGGTACAACCACCATTTACGACGCCCGTCATAGCACAAGTGGGCGTGCTGTGTCTGCACATGAGTTTTGTGTTGTATTAGTAACCAGACTAGTTCGCGATGGGTGGTTCTTTCTTTCCTGCCACCTCTGTTCTGTGGCATTCTCTTCCGATCATCTGTTGTTTCCTACTCAATTTAATCTCCCTTCACTTTAAAGCCTGCGTCTGCTGCTCATCTGCGTAATTTGCGTAGAATGAATTTTTGAGGCCTTCAACACCCCCTCCTTGAATAAAGTTCTGCCCGTGAGCGGCGATGACAAAAGTTTTGTTAGGTTAAAAAAAAAAAAAAAAAAAAAAAAAAAAGAAAAAAAATAAATAAATGAAATAAAAGGTTCTAAATAGAGAGAATTATCCTTAAGGCATAGCTGAAACCCCACCAATTAATGGCATCTCCGACGGACCGAACCACTTCTAGAATGCATTTCAATAGAGCATAACCGAGGAGCTTGCTCCCTTGAAAAAGAAAAAAAAAAAGATTCACAGAAGTGGAAGGCCGCCTTATCTGCAACCCCTGGAAACCACTGATAGTGACGAATGGTGGCTTTTTAGCAAATAAACCTATGAAGATGAGATTGGATATCGTCAGACTTTTTGAAAAGTTCATGGCGAAATGCATTGGCATCTCATTCACCTTCAAAGGAATCACACCAAGGAAACCTCATCGTAAAAACTGAAGAGAAATTCATCAAGGAAGCAAAGATAATTCAAATTTTGCAATTTGTGAAAGAGGAGATGAGGCTCTGACAAAAAACATGGAGATGGCTGCCAACAGAGAGAATCCGTGTTCATAGCCGGTAGCGGATGAAAAGGGCCAAAGTTTCATATTATTCAGTGCTGCAGGCAAATATTTATCAGCACCTCCTTTCATCAGTCGGAGAGCGCAGCGGGTATTATAGTGTCAGGAGGATGTCAACACCCCAAAAAGAAACAGACTCTCGCCAGATACTAACGGATAGCTTAATGTTTTTGCATCACAATTTGTTGAAATTTTGAATTTGAGTATTGAATGATATCTATCTTTACCTTAAAGGAAGTATATTATTATTATGTCATGTGAGCTAATTAGCGGTTTTTTTTATTTTATCTTTTCAGCTGATTAATTATGGGTTTTATTCTTTATATTGTAGCTAGTTAAGGAATCTTCTTTTAAAATTGTAATCATGTTAAACATAAAACTAGTAGCTAAACTTGTTAATACTTTACTGGAAAATGGAAATGGAATTTGTTTGAATAAACACAAACATAAAAAGTTATAAATTACATATTGCAATTTATATTCCGTTAAAGATACGTATTTTAATTATAAAAGTAAATATACTTGGGCACAACCAAAAATGAAATTATAAATGACTAAGTATTGGTTGTACAGGGGATGCAATTTTGAGTTGCCTAGCAGTACACAAAATGTTCTATCTTATTACGGGTGTATTTATTATATTAATTAAAGTATCGGTATCGGTATCGGTATCGTATTCGCCACCTAAAAAAATAGAGTATCGTATCGGTTTTCGGCCTCTTTTCTGGTATCGGTACAGTCCCTAATATATATATATATATACTAATATATATATATATATATATATGAATTAGTATATATATATTATATATATAATATATATATATATATATATATATATATATATATATATATATAATATAGTATATATATATATATACAAGAGGACGCTGGTTCAAATCCTCCGGGTAGCAGTTCGAGTTTTATCTACCTGGGGGCAAAGAATTAAAACTCGATTTGCGAACACGTTGTGGCGTCTGGGTTTTGGGATAAGCCGGCCCCTAAAGGGTTCGATTTCCTGTGGTCCCCCGTGTTACCCCCTGCATAGGGGATAAACACGTTAAATATATATCTTTATATAGATATATATATATATGATATATATATATATATATATATATATAATATATATAGTAAATGATATATAGGATATATATATATATATATATATAGTAATATATAGGTATAAGATATATATATATATTAATTATATATATAATAGTATATATATATTATATATATTATAAAAATTGAAAAAAGATGTGACTGATAAAAGAAAAGTACCAGATTGGTTTTGCCAGGGTTTTGGATCAATGAAAGAATTTTCTCTACTTTTGGTAATTGTTTGGTCAAAAGTTCGATATAGACTTGGGGTCAGAAAAAGCTCAAAAACTTGTCAGGACATATAAATATTTAAGACATGTTAGACAGCCAGATAGTTACTAATGTGCAGAGCTGGGCGCGCCTATAATTTTTTTGAGTGCGCTTGCGCCTATTGCGCCTATGCCGCCGGACCTAAGTTTGCGCTTAGCGCCTATGGCCTATATTTTTGGTACACATCAATGCCGGACCTAGCGCCTATTCGCGCCTTAGCGCCTTTTGCGCCACGACTTTTCGCCGGATCTTGGTTATGTTGCTAAATTTATTTGCAAAGTAAAGTTTAGTGCGATAATAAAAGCATGGGCTTTTAATAAGAGAAAACACACTTATTAATTTTTGTAATTAGAACACCGTAAACTAATATCTACACGTCCTTTTCCTCCTCCATGTCCTTGTGATCCATGTTTTCCCCCAGGAGGTTCAGCTCGAGCGCTGCAGAAGTTGAAAATCTTCAGAGCCATAGTTGCCAATTTTTTTGTAGTTAAGAATTTAATCATACCAGTATTATATATATATATAGGATATATGAGGTATAATATATATATATATATATATAATATAGATATATATATATATATATAGGTAATAAATATATATATATATATATATATATATATATATAATAGTATATATATATATATAAATAGTATATTAATATATATTATATATTACAGTATATTATAACACTGGTATTTAGAATGATACAAGTTTGCCAAGCTTCCTAAAGTTTTCTAACTTTTGAAGGGTAAAAAAATGCTTTTTCCTGTTCATAGGCGCCACAGAATTGGCTGTGCGCCTTTGCTTAGTCCGCCTTTTAAAATTGTTGCGCCTATGAGCGCCTTTGCGCCTGACGAATTTGATAGTGCGCAGCATAGGCGCAGTGGAGGCGCATAGGCGCAACTTGGTGGCGCAACGCCCAGCTCTGCTAATGTGAAAAAACTTTGGAAAATGTGATTCATTCGCTGACTTATTTCGATCCAATGTTAAAAATTAGTTTTATACTTTATTACATACTATCTAAATTTATAAAATAATGAAAATTCATAATATATTCTGAGTAAAATTATAACCAGAAGAGGAAAGAATTTTTACTTTTTTATTTGCTGAAAATTTTATTAGTAATTTTAATAATGGAATCTAGTTATTATATCTTCCAATCAATAAAATTTAGAGATACATTTTGTATTAGATTTAAAAAAAAATTTTTTTCATTCTCATTTATTTCAAATATTTATAAGCTATGTCAGTGAAAATCTTGAAGAAAATGCAACTAGGCTCAATAATAATGAAACATAATATAATTATTAATCAATATTAGTAATTTTTAAAAATATCTCTAATTGTTGAAAATAATAGCTAAAATTAAAAAAAAAAAAACACTTGCAGCTGGACATTTTTGGGTGGGTTTTTTAATGCTAACCCTGGAGTGGAGGTGCTCTGTTTATTGTATAAGGATGATTTGGTTTTGTGTTTTGTGTGAGGAGAGTCCACGGTGTGAAGCCATGTTAGATGGTGAGCAACCGGAGCAAGGTATCTGAGTTTAAATATTTAGGATATATGTTGGATGAAAAGGGAACGGATGATGCAGAATGTAGTAGGAAAGTTGTGTATGGTAGGAAGGTGGCTGGTGCAATCAAATCCTTTGTGGATTTGACTGGACTGTCTTGAGTGCTATATGGTTTTGCATGAGGGTATGTTGTTACCTGTGTTAATGTATAGTAGTGAAACTATGGTCTGGAGTAAGAGGTATAGATCTAAGGTACAAATCATTCAGATGGACAATCTTAGGCGCATGTTAGGTGTGAGAAGAGTTAATAAAAATGAGGAGTGAACGCATTATTGCGAGTTGTATGGTGTGAAGAAAGGCGTGAATGAGAGAATAAACGAGAGTACATTGAGATGGTTTGGTCATACGGAAAGGATGGATAATAATGGGTTGGTTAAGCGGAGTATAGTGGTGAGTGTGCTGGGAATTGACAGGCTGGGAGACCGAAGAAAAAGTGGATTGAGTCAGTAAGGAATGCCCGAAGGAGAGGAATGTGAGTTTTTAAGAGGCGAGAAGAAATGTGCATAACAGGAGTGAATGGAGGTGTTTTGTGAGAGGGTATGGTTGTGGGTTTTACTCGGGGGATGAACCCCACATTGGATTTTTCTAAGTGCAATATGTTATCACTTAAGGGCAAAATGTTCTACTACTTTTCTGTTCCGGTGTATGCTACGCACCTAATCCACAATATGGGGATAGGCGATAGATGATGAAAATAATATATATATATATATATAATATAATAGGTATAAGATAGGTATATATATATATAATATAATATATATATATATTTATATATATTAATAATATATATATTATATTATATATATAGTAGTATTATATATATATATATATATATATATATTCGGTATTTGCATTTCTATTTGTCTAGGAAGAGACTTGCTTCAAATAATGGATAAGAAATTTGGCAACCATAGGACGTAATAATCTCATTGAAATTACGCCTTAAAAATAAGTACAGAGTGTTTCTTTATAAGAAGAGGAACTATTTTTTTTTATAATTTATAAAAAACATTATTTCAGAGTATTCTTAAATTTTATTCATTAAAAAATAAAACTAAGATAAAAATATGATGTGGACATAAACTAGAAAAGGACTAAGATTTTTTTTTATTTATATACAACAAGTATTACACTTTTTTTTATTTATTTTTTTAATAATAAATTTTTTAAAATAATTCATTTTTCTTGATAAAACCTCTTGTGCTGTTGGAAAAAATTCTTCGTTATAAAATACTTTACAATTTTCTTTTGCATTATTACTATTGTTAAATGTTTTGTCCATATTGGCATTTCTTTGACTTTGGATGGTTGCCCATATATCTCAGAAGCACCCTAGTAGAATACCATGTGGCGACGGCAGGATACTAAGCGCATTTCTATGGATTTTTAATATCTCCACAATATATATATATATATATATATATATAAACATATATATATATATATAGTATAATATATATATATATATATATATATATATATATAATATATATATATAGATATATATATATATATATATATATATATATATATATAAACCAAAGGTGGGAAATATTTTCCCACAGGCTTTAGATAAGAAGGCTCCGTTTCTGGACTATAAGAAAATTGCAAGTAGCGTCGGTTTATAGAGCATTCCCACTACAAACCTATAGATCGTAGGGAATCAGATGATCCGATGGAATATTATAAAGGAAAAATACTTAGAGCAGATTGTAGCGAAAATTTCGATGATAGATATGAGAGCAAGACATTATTTCTTCACAACTTCGACAAATGTGTCTACAATGCTTATATATATATAATATAGTAATATATAAAATATATTATATATATAGTATATATATATAATATAGGTATAATATATACGTATAATATATATATGATATATATAGTAAGGTATATTATATAGATATAATATATATAGTATAATATATAATATATATATATGTAATAATATATAAATATATCTGTAATGGCGGGATGAGGATTTCTTTTTCTTATGGATATATGTAAAGATGCAAGAATACCCATACCATATATTCTGCGTGTGGTAAGAGGCGACTAAGAGAACATAGGGAGGGAAAAAGAGTTCTCGAAGCGATGGGGTTACCTCCCATTGTTCATTTAGGTGTAGG
>JABUQX010003399.1:0-7500 GCA_015478945.1 Trachelipus rathkii | reverse complement strand
GAGTATTCACCTTGTAGTATGTTATTAATAAAATTGAAATTTGGGATATATATATATATAAATATATATTTATATATATATATAAAAATATATAATAATATATATATATATATATATATATATATATATATATATATATATATATATATATATATATATATATATATATATATATATACCGTATATATATGGAAATTTAAAAATTCTATTTTGCACTCGCCTGATCAAATAAAATAAAATTCGGATTAAAGACAGTAACATTTAGTGGACTCTTCTCTGCTATTTCTCTTAATCTGTTCATCATTTGAGTATCTTTCGCTGGAGTCCCTTATTTCTTTAGGTCTGTATGAAGAAACGGGAAGTCTACGATGGCGAGAATAGTCTTGTTGTAAGCCACATCGAAGGCTCTAATATTAGAACTTCCAACCAGATAAGTCTGGTGAATGATATAATATATAATGTAAGAAACAAATCATTTGGCCTAACCAGGTTTCACACACACCACACACACACACACACACACACACACACACACACACACCAATTTACTTACAAATATACATTTATGATATCTGACATATATATATATATATATATATATATATAATATATATATATATATATAACATAAATATTATAAAATAATATAATTTTTATATATATAATATATATATATATATATATATATATATCCACAGAGCATTCAAAAATGAAAAGGATAATTTTGCTGCATTGTGTATTTAATACGTATTATGGGAAAGAGAACGGTAAAGGACTAAAGCATTAACGACTTTACAACCCTTTCAACAATAAAAAAAACATCATTGTGTGTAAAAACAAATAAATGCCTACTTGCGACGTACTTTTCTCAGCTGTCTTATAAACTCTCTTTCATCAGTGATATTTGTTAGTTCCGGTTTCCTTCTAACGCGAAGAAACCAACCCCTCATCCAAGACAAAGTAAGAGGAGAAGGAGCAACAAATGACAGTCGTTCATATTCATTATGTAAGTCCATAATTTCTTGCCTAACAGTGGAGTTGGCATACTTTAAATCACCAGTGATTACCACCTAGTGTTGAAGAAATTTTAAAACAAATAAAAATAATAAATTTTTAAAAAGAGACAGTACAAAATTTATTATTTCAAAATTATGACAGAATCATTTTAAGAACTATAATAAATTTGGAAAGTTATTTCGTGCCGAAGAAAGTTTGCAAAAACACCAAGCCTGAAATTTTGTTTCCACGATAAAATTTATTTCGTTAAAACATTTTTTTTAATTTGAAGATTAAAAATACGATTGTACGAAAGCTTATTTGCACCACACTGAAAAGTTTTATGCTTTTTAATTGCAGTCTTTAAGAGTAATAATTCGATACACTCTTAAAAGATTATGCGTTTTAATTTGTTGATCGTCATCATTATGTTACTAACGCTTGAAATAACACATAATAATTTCAGGTTTGCATCAATTTTAAGTGCACACCATTCTCAAATTATTTCCATATTAACCTTGTCATGTCATGCGGTTCATGTGTATGATATGCATCAACAATGTGTTTATTTTATACAACAATATCACATTTTTAACGCATACCATCACATACACCACATGACAAAGTCAAAATAAAAATAATGGGAATATGACATACGCTTAAAATAGGAGTAGATCTACAATAATGTAATGTTTTAAGCGTTAGTAACAATGGTGACCATCAACAAAATAAAAATTAACACATAAACTTTTAAGAGTTTATCGAATTATTTACTCTTAAAGACTACATTTATTACCTGTATATTGTAGGGATGATGCCTGAATAGCGTTTCCTCCATTTCTATGTAATCATACAAATAGGAATCGTATCTGACGGTGCTTGGCTTGTCATAGCCTTCACTTATGAAGAGAATACCATAGATGCTCAACATCAGATAGATTATAAACGCGATCAATATAAAAACTGAATATATATATATATATATATATATATATATATATATATATATATATATATATATATATATATATATATATATATATATATATATATATATATATATATAACAACATATATATATATATACTCTATATATATACATACATAAGATAGGAGGCCTGAATTATTAATAAACTGCCAGTATATTAAAGTTCGTAATAAATTTTCACATATAAATGGTCTTCTGAATGTTAAGAAACAGTACAAAATTTATTATTTCAAAATTATGACAATCATTATATGAACTATACTAAATTTTCAAAAAAATCCAAAAACTAAATTTAACTAAATCTAATTTTAATTATTTTAACTTTTCTAACCTAACAATCTTTATTTAAACATTTCATTTAGATTTTATTCAATTCATAGCGTCTGAAGAGGATCTAGTAATTCAGTAAAGATCGAAAGCTAACGCTCTTAACATCTTGAAGACCATTTTTATTATGTGGAAATTTATTACGAACTTTAATATATTTGCAGTTTTAATAATTCAGGCCTCCTATCTTGATACCTACTAAACTTAGCGTCTTATTGTCTGATTTCTACTATATATATATATATATGCCTATATATATATATATATATATATATATATATATATATATATATATATATATATATATATATATATATATATATATATATATATATATATATTTTTTTGTTATAGGAATCGATCATTTTTGTATTTTTTTAAGATGGTGTTTAATAGATCGGTAGGAAATAACATTTATATTAATTTTTAGTGGTAAATAAATGCACGGAACACGAACATTTGTCTATGGTGGTTCAATCCTCCGTACCCCGTACCCAGTACCCCGTACCCCGTACCCTCTAACTCGTAACTGGTGTAAAAGTAATGAAATATTGCTTCAACCTGATGAGGTTATATAAGCCTATAAATTTAAAAAAAAAACCTGAGAGTAAGTATGTTATAATATTGAAATTTGGAGACTTCATAACTTTTTACAAGGTCAGTTTACGACCTTCATTTTACGTTTATATTTTTTTTTATAGATAATTTAAAACATTTCATATAAGTTTCATAAAAATTGGGTGGTGTCGATATGATTGAAAAAGACGTCCATAGACACCTATTATAAATAGGAAGTTTGAAGGCCTTTTATTTTACATTTAGATTTTTAAAAGCAACTTTTTACCACTGTAATTTATTTTTAACGTTATTTCATAACAAACTAGTAATATATTATCAGCTGCTCATTGGTTCCTCAGAACTTGGGGTGGGGTGCACAAACACGCACCAGAAAAAATAGTTAAGTAGAAAACCATGACATGAGACGAAGAAGAAATTCCCCGTCCATATATCCTTAAGTGCGAGACCGTCAAGGACAAAATCAGCCCTGAGGTTTTACACATATCGTGACAGTCACCCACTGTGGAATCTAGTCAATGTCTGGGTTCAGTCCCTGGGCCAGGCCCCCAACCATATATTTACCATTCTTCTCACTTGTCCTAAATTTACATTCCTTTCCTTTAAACATTCTTTTGCTGACTGAATGTACTTTATCTTTGGTCTCCCAGCTGGTCGCTTCTCAACAAACTCACCACACACTACACAACCGCTTAACCAATCGACTATCCTCCATCCTTTCCATATTACCAAACCACCTTAAAACACTTTCATTTATACTCTCATTCACGCCTTTTTCTCCACACCACACAGCTCCCTAATACGACCATTCCTCATTTAATAATTTTTTTCTCACACCTAGCAGGCTTCTAAGATCCGTCTGAATAGACTGCACCTTAGATCTACCCCTCTTATTCCACAACCATAATTTCGCTACTATGAAATTATACCGGCATAAACATACCCTCATACAGAACCCTAGGGCACTCAAGACTCATTCCCTTGCATTTGGGAAAGATTTAAGTGCACCAGCTACCTACCCACCTCTCATCCGTTCCTTTTTTATTCAACACATAGACTAAATATTTAAATTCAGATACTTGTTTTATTTGCCTACCATCCAACATGAATTTACACTGCAGACTCTCTTCGTCTATCACCATCACCTTGCTCTTATCTATACTTACTTTCAAAGTTCAAACCTTTCCTTTTAAACACCCGACCAAACCTTTCTATCAGTCCTTTCTAACTATCTTCTGTTTCACCACACAAAATCAAACCATCTGTATACAAAAAGCAAGGCACCCTCAACTCTTCCCTCCACTCTCTCCCATTCTCCATCAGTCTAACACCCTCCCTTGTCTCTCTTACTACTAATTTTTTTATCACCCCGTCCATATGCAAATCAAATAGCTATAGAGACATTATGCAACCCTACTTCACTCCACTATTAATATTAAACCATTCACTGCATAGTACATTTTTTCTTACACAATTTTTACTTTCAACATTTATACTTCTACTTCCATTGAAAAGGCTACCACCAACACCATATATTATTAACACCTGCCACAGAGCTTCAGTATTAATAAAATCAAATACCTGTTGCAAATTCATATAACCTAAATAAAGATTCTCTTCTTCTCTCTCATTTACTTCAATATAAAAATTTGATCAATATATCTTCTAACACTTCTAAATGCACTTTGTTTTTTACCAAACAATTCCTCAGTTACTCGGTACACTCTTTCAACCAAAATATTATCATATATCTTCCAGGCAACATTCAATAAACTAATTCCTTTGCAGTCTCTAGCTTTCGGCAGTTTCCTTATCATCCTTTTTCTTTATACAAGGGTTCTGCCTCTATCACTGCTCTCCTCCAGTCCTTCGAAACTACACATTCCACAGACGCTTTGTTACACAACATGAATTGGTCCTATCCAGTCGATCACAATCTTACCCCATTCTTGATAATTTCGCCAGCAATTCCATATATATATATATATATATATATATATAATAATAATAATAATAATAATAATAATAATAATAATAATAATAATAATAATAATAATAATAATAATAATAATAATAATTATATATATATATATATGTATATATATATATATATAATATATTATATATATATATATATATATATATATATATATATATATATATATATATATATATATATATATATATATATACCTATATATATATATATATATATATATATATATATATATATATATATATATATATATATATTTATGTGTGTGTATGTGTGCGTATGTATGTGTGTGTGCGTGTGTGTGTATACTTACATTTTGCATAACTCTTAGTCAGCAATTTTCTAAATAATCTCTAAAAGAGCATAATGAGATGCGGTTTAATTGTCCTTTTCATTCAAGGATCTTCTGCATTGACTCCTCAGAGCACCAAACAGTGTAACAAGATTTTTGGGTTTCGTCTGCAAAAAGATGAATTTAGAATTATATATATATATATATATATATATATATATATATTTATATATATAAATATATATATATATATATATATATATATATATATATATATATATATATATATATAATAATATAATAATAATATATATATATATATATATATATATATATATATATATAGTATATATATATATATATATATATATATATATATATATATATATATATTTAAACCACACATATATATAATAATAATAATATATATATATATATAATAATAATAATAATAATAGAATATGTAACAAAAATAAATATATATATATAATAATAAGTATAATAATATATATATATATATATATATATATATATATACAGATCAACACCACTCACGGCCGGGCCTTTTATATTTATAGAGGACAAACCGCCTCTCCTCATTTAGGTTCGTAAATAAAACTTTAGTTATTAAAATAGTTGGTTGATAAGTGATATTGTTTAGAGTTTCATAAAATAAGATATTTTATAAAAAAAAATTAAGAATAAAATTTATAAAATCATCAAGAGAAATGACATTTAAACCTCTAAAATTGTTTAAATTTTTATTAAAAAAGCTTCTAATAAATAATTTTCTTTTATGAGTGTCAATCACTGGAGATATCAGTTCTATATTTGTAACATCGATCCTGTGTTCCTTCTCTTCCCTATGCTTGCTTTCTCAGGTACGAATTACGGTCACAAAGTTTTACAGAATAAGAATGTTGATACTGTCCCCTTTTCAGACTATTATTATTATTATTATTATTATTATTATTATTATTATTATTATTATTATTATTATTATTATTATTATTATTATTATTATTATTATTATTATTATTATTATTATTGTTATTCTTCTTATTATTATTATTATTATTATTATTATTATTATTATTATTATTATTATTATTATTATTATTATTATTATTATTATTATTATTATCATTATTATTATTATTATTATTATTATTATTATTATTATTATTATTATTATTATTATTATTATTATTATTATTATTATTATTATTATTATTATTATTATTATTATTATTATTATTATTATTATTATTTGCATTATTATTATTAATTTATTATTATTGATAGTTAAATGAAGCATTAAATGATGTTATTATTGGTATTATTAATTATTTTCAATATTATTGTTGTTATTATTGATGGTGTGTCAGGTATTATTATTATTATTATTACTATTATTACTATTATTATTATTATTATTTGATGATATGTATTAGACTTTATTATTGTTATTATTATTTTTATTATTATTTTTATTATTATTATTATTATTTATTATTATGGGAAAGAAATTTCTCTTATTGTATGATACTAGGATAAAAATGATTCTTGTCAGAACATTTGAATAAATGTGCAGAAAGCGATAACATTTTAATATTCTACAAAATATATATATATATATATATATATATATATATATATATATATATATATATATATATATATATATATATATATATATATATTTACTATTTATATATATATAATAATATATATATATATATATATATATATATATATATATATATATATATATATATATATATATATATATATATATATATATATATATATATAAATATATATATTATAATATATCTCTCTCTCTATATATATATATATATATATATATATATATATATATATATATATATATATATATATATATATATATATATATATATATATATATATACCTATATATATATATATATATATATATATATATATATATATATATATATATATATATATATAAATATATATATATATATATATATATATATATATATATATATATATATATAATAATAATAATATATATATATATATATATATAATAATAATAATATATATAATATATAATATATAATATATACCGTAATATATATATATATATATATATATATATATATATATATATATATATATATCTCTCATATATATACATATATATATATATATATTTGTGTGTGTGTTAGCTTGCGCGCGTATTAATGTACGTTAATGTTGATATTCAAACATAACATTGTGGTTTACTATGACTATTTCTGATCTCGCTTTTGACTTTTCTGGAAATAGACGGAA
>JABUQX010003398.1:22500-82500 GCA_015478945.1 Trachelipus rathkii | reverse complement strand
ACCATCTCAATGTACTCTTGTTTATTATTCTCTCATTTACGTCTTTCTTCACACCACGCAACTCCCTAACATGCTCATTCCTCACTTTATCAATTCTTCTCACACTAACACGCCCCTAAGATTATATATATATATATATATATATATATATATATATATATATATATATATATATATATATATATATATATATATATATATATATATATATATATATATATATATATATATATATATATATATATATTAGTGATGGGACGATTATGAAATTTTTGCCGATGACGATGACGATTAGAGCAAATTTTGACGATGACGATGACGATTAATTGAAAAAAACTATTTTAAAAATTTATCTCTCTCTCTCTATATATATATATATATACGGTATATATATATATATATATATATATATATATATATATATATATATATATATATCATATATATATTATATATATATATATATATATATATATATATATATATATAAAGCTGTAGACAGGAGGGTCAGGGGGTTCAACCTCCCGAAAATTTTTTAGCGATCAAAATTTTGATTCCTTAAGTCTCAATAATAATAATAATAATAATAATAATAATAATAATAATAATAATAATAATAATAATAATAATAATAATAATAATAATAATAATAATAATAGTTAATCAATGAAAATGAAAAGTATTTATTAATGGAAATGAGGAGACATGTTTGTGGTCCGTAACGATTTCTTAGGTCAAGTGGCTGTTCCTCATATATATATATATAAAATATTTAGACCAGGGACTTAAATGTAAGGTTTCCAAGTTTGCAGATGATAGCAAATTGGCTACCACTCAGTAAGGAATAATGATGGATGTATAAAGATTTAAAAGATAAGGAGGGAGCTGTAATCGTTGATGGGATGAGCAGGTTCATTCCTTCTTCAGCTAAATTTTTCTTTCCTCATTCATTCCTTCTAAAACTAAATCTTTCTATCCTCATAATCCATGGTTCGATCGTGCTTATTCTCTGGCCATTCAGGCTAGAGACAGTGCCTATCGGGTGTGGAAAAATTCTCGTTCTCCTATCACTCTCGCTAATTTTCATTCAGCTAGAAATCGTTGCAGGGATACTCTTCGACGAGCAAAGCGGGCTTTCATCAAAGGAAAGTGCGCTAACCTCCTTGTTTCTCCTACTGACAAATCTTTCATCTCTAGCAACTTCTGTAAATCTGCCTTTCCTCCTCTTATTCGATCTGATCATTGTGTTGCTAATTCTCCAACTGAAAAGGCTAATCTCTTCGGCCCCTCGCTCAACTATATTCTCTATGTCTCAATACTAGCACTTTCCCTCCCTCAGTGTTGGAAGCTCTCACATGTCCAACCTATTCCGAAAAAGGAAGCCGCTCTGATCCTTCTAACTATCGCCCTGTAGCTCTCACTTGTATTCTATCTAAGATCTTTGAAACCCTTCTCAACTCACTTCTTAGATCATCTGGAAACTCACTCCGATCGCCAGTACGGCTCTCTCCGATTTATGGTTTTTCGCTCTATACATTCCTATCTAGCCGATTTATGGTTTTTCGGCTCTTAGGAACTACAGGGAGACTTGAGTGGTGGCTTGACATATCAAAGCATTTGACCGAGTATGGCACGTCACTGCTCTCCAAGCTCCCCTCCTTTGGGTTCCTCCTTCTCTTTGCTTACTTATATCTAGCTTTCTTTCAAATCGCTCAATATCGGCTGTTGTTGATGGGGTGACTTCTTCTTCTTTTCTGTCAATAGTGGTGTTCCTCAGGGTTCTGTCTTATCTCCCACTTTATTCCTACTTTTCATTAATGATCTTCTCACCTGCACCTCTAACTCTATCCACTCGTATTCCGATGACTCGACCCTTCATTCTTTAACTCATATCAATTCTTCTCCCACTTTTACTTCTGGAATTGCCTCTCGTCTTAATCTTTCCGATTTTATTCTCGCTGATGGATAGAAATAACTTTGTGAAATTCAATTCTTTAAAAACCCAACTTTTACAAATCTCCTTCTCCAAAATACCTTCTAACTTTCCTGTCTCTTTCGACGGTTCTGTCGTCTCTCCTGTTGACAATATAAACATCCTTGGCCTTAACATGAACAAAAAAATTTCTTGGAAACCTCACATCACAACGGTTGCTAGGGCGGCCTCAAAGAACTGGAAGTTCTGTTTAAACTGTGAGACTTTCCTCCTTTTCTCAGTTGCTCCGCTATACAAAGGTCTCATCCGCCCATGTATGGAGTACTGCTCTCTTAATATCTGGGGGGGCTCTGGTTTCACCCGGCTTTTGGACAGGGTCGAGTCAACGGCAAAAAGGCTTATAAACTGTTCTGTACTTTCCAGTTCACTTGACCCCTCTATCTTTGCGAGGCGATGTTGGTGCTTTATCTCTATCCTATAGGTACCGCAGCGGCAAGTGCTCGAGGGAACTTATCACTCGCGTACCACCACCTTTACGACGCCTTCGTAACACAATAGGTGCTGTATCTGCGCACGAGTATTGTGTTGACATTGGTAACTCCAGGCTAGTTTGCTGTGGTGCTTCCTTCTTTCCCACCACCTCTGTTTTGTGGAATTCTCTTCCATCTTCTGTATTTCCTACTGAATTTAATCTCCTCACTTTAAAGCCTGCGTCTGTGCTCATATGCGTAATTTACGCTAGAGGGTGAACTTTTGAGAGTACTACACCCCCTCCTTGAATAGGGCTCTGCCCGTGAGTGGTAGTGACAACTGTAAAAAAAATCCTTGAATGGGCAGATATGTGGCAAATGAACTGAATCTCCTATTCCCCCCCCATCCAAAACATCATTCAGATTATCCCAGAAAATCGTACTCTTTCAACATTACCCTCAGATGGATCATATGTCGCAACCACACAAATTTTGACCTTTTCAAACTTAAATTTAACCTTTAGACTTCTAGTACTCACACACACAAAATCTACCATAGCTCTCTACCACAACTCACTCATCAGAATTGCAAATCCTTCTATCCCCCTCTCATTCCTTTCCACAGCAACACAAACACATTTCACACCACACTACTCATTTTCACCGTTTCCTTTCATCTTTGTTTCAGTCACAGCGAGCAAATCAAATTTGCCCTTTCTAAATACGTCCATCACCTCTCTCCTCATCTCCTCAACATTTATTCCTCTGACATTTCATATACAGATACGATTCATACATTTTTGCCGAAGGATAGAAGGGCGCTTACTGCGATCACGACCTTCTCCGAGGCATGCATTAGCATTCCTGGCAAAAGATAAGTGGTAGTGGGCAGCCAGCCTAACTACCACCGTCCCTTAGTCGCCTTCTACGACACGCAGGACATACGATGTGGGCAATTTTTCTCCCTACACGTATGGATATAAGGGATAGGGATGTCTGTAAGATGTTGTCTAGAAGAGGGGTGTGGATATAAGTATGTGTATATGATATGTTGTCTGGAGGATGAGTATGGATATGAACGCATAACAGAATGTCATACATACCAAAAGCAAAATGGAGTATATATATATATATATATATATATATATTATATATATATATATATATATATATATATATATATATATATATATATATATATATATATATATATATATATATATATTTATTATTATTATTATTATTATTATTATTATTATTATTATTATTATTATTATTATTATTATTATTATTATTATTATTATTATTATTATTATTATTATTATTATTATTATTATTATTATTATTATTATTATTATTATTGAGTTTTAATATTATTCAAAATTCTTAATATTTGTTCAATTAATCGGCAAAATAATCGGCGAAATTTGCCGATGACGATTTAAAAAAATATGCCGATTTTTGCCGATGACGATGACGATGACGATTAATCGTCCCAGCACATATATATATATATATATATATAATATATATATATATATATATACTATAACTATATATATATATATATATATATATATATATATATATATATATATATATATATATATATATATATATATATAATATATATATATATATATATATATATATATATATATATATATATATATATATATATACAGTAAATAACAATTTTAAATCCAACAATATTGTTATGGTGCTGAGGATCGGACGATAGCTACAAGAGCAAAGGGTTTGGTGAAGGCTGCAGAAATGAGGGTTTTGAGATGATTAGAACAGGTACTAAGCATATGTGGAGTGTGTGTGTTCATCAGAAGGGATCTGAGCATTATCTATTAGAACAATGATTGAAGTGCAGCAATTAAGGTGATATGAACATGTGCGTAGAATGGGTGACGAAAGATATCCTGCTAATCTTCACAACTGACGTGAGAGGATAGAACATACATTAGTGAGAAAACCAAGGAAGAGTTTGACGGATGTGATGAGAGTTGTGTTTGCTTGTGATTGATTGAGGTTATTGATTTCTGTGAGGAGAGAGGTGTGTGTGTAAGTAATACTTTCTTTAAATACAAGAGTATCCTCAAGTATTCTAGAATTGGTGTAGGTAGAGATGGCAGCGAAGTGAAAAGTATGATTGATTTTGTGTTGGTGAAGAAGAAGAAGATGTTGAAGTATGTGTTGGATGTTAAATCAGTGAAGGGATTAGGAATGGGATTATCGGATCATTATGTTCTATGTAAAATTAAGTTAGTGGGGGCTTAGATGGAGAGGAAGGTGATACGGAAAGAAGTGGGTAGAATTAAGAGTGAGAAATTAAGTGAACAAGGTAATAAGGATAAGTATCTAAGAGCACTCGCAAGTAAATCAGTTGAATGTGAACAAGTTGAAACTGACCAAATCTTGGAGCAAATGAAGGAAGCAGTTGTTAGCAGTGCAAAGGAAGTATGTGGATGTGCTAAAGTAGGAAGTAAGAATCTTAACAGTGAGTGGTGGAATGAAGAGGTGATGCAAGCGGTTAAAAGTAAAAAGAAGCGTGGTTGAATGTACTAAAAGCCAATGATGAAGTTTCAAAAGAAAGATGTTTGGAATTATATAAGGAGGAAAACGAAATACTAAAAGGTGCATACATAGGAGAAAAGAAGAGGTAAATAAACGGTTTGGAAGGAGGATGAATGGGGACATACAAGGGAATAGGAAGCTCTTCTGGAAGGAAGCGTGAAAAGCTAAGAATGAGAATAAGGGGAACTTGCTTAGAATAATGAATAGGGATGGAGCTTTTGTACCTGATGAAATGGATGTGAGGGGAGTGTGAAAAGAACGCTTCGAAAATCTGTATAACATTGGCAGTAATGAAGAGGTAATAGGGTATTGAATGTGTGTGGGTTTGCGATAGCAAGAAAGAATAGGTATTTTTGGGGATAAGGTCATTAGCAAGGAGGAGGTAATGGGTAGAGTGAGAAAGTTGAAGAATGGTAAATCTGCAGGTATAGATGAAATTTCTGGTGAAATGATCAAGAACGGAGGCGAGATGGTGATTGATTGGATTTGGAAGTTGTGTAATAAAGCGTTTATGGAGGATTGAGTTCCGAGGGATTGGAGGAGAGCAATAATAATACCCCTTATATAAGGTTAATTAAGGGAGATAAGGGGAACTGTAGGAATTATAGGGGAATTAGTTTATTGAGTGTTGTAGGGAAGATATATGCTGGTATTTTGGTTGAAAGAGTGCGTCAAGTGACTGAAGGACAGATTGGTGAAGAACAAGGTGCGTTTAGGAGTGATAGAGGATGCGTGGATCAGATCTTTACATTGAAACAAATGATTGAAAAAATGAGGGAGAAGAAGAATAAATTGTATTTAGATTTTATGGATTTGCTACAGGCGTATGATAGGATTAATAGGGAAGCTCTATGGCAGGTGTTAGTGATATATGGTGTTGGTGGTAGGCTTCTGAATGGAATCAAATGTATGTATGACGATACTGAAGCGTGTGTAAGAATAAATGGTGTCAAAAGTGATTGGTTTAATATTAGGAGTGAGGCTGGGATGTGTTATGTCTCCTTGGTTATTCAATTTGTATATGGATGGGGTTATGAAAAAATTAGAGGTGGGGGTGGCAGGAGATGGTGTTAGAATTATGGAGAATGGAGGTGAGTGGAGAGTACCCTACCTATTATATGCAGATGATTTGGTTTTGTTTGGTGAATCTGAAGAGAGTTTGAGAGGATTGGTAGAGAGATTTGGCAGGGTGTGTAAAAGGAGGGGTTTGAAAGTAAACATAGGTAAGAGTAAGGTTATGGTTGTGAGTGAGGACAGTCCTCGGTGTGAAATTATGTTGGATGGTGAGCAACTGGAACAAGTGTCAGAGTTTAAATATTTAGGATATGTGTTGGATGAAAAGGGAACGGATGATGCAGAGTGTAGTAGGAAAGTTGTGAATGGCAGGAAGGTTGCTGGTGCAATTAAATCGTTGGTGAATGTAAAGGGACTAAGTCTTGAGTGCGCTAGAGTCTTACATAAGGGTATGTATGTTGTTACCTGTGTTATTGTATGGTAGTGAGACTATGAGGGGGTGTGATGGTCAAGTTCTGTGTGGACAGTCTTAGGGAGCATGCTAGGTGTGAAAAGAATTAATAAAGTGAGGAATGAATGTATTAGAGAGTTGTGTGGTGTGAAGAAAGGGGTAAATGAGAGAATAAATGAAAGTATATTGAGATGGTTTGGTCATGTGGAAAGGATGAATGATAGTCCAGTTGGTTAAGCGGATGTATAGTGGAGAGTGTGTTGGGAACCGACCGGCTGGGAGACCGAAGAGAAAGTGGATTGAGTCGGTGAACGAATGTCTGTAGGAGAGATGTAAATTTAGGAGAGGTGAGAATAAGGTACATGATAGGAGAATGGCGGGGGTTTTGTATGGGGGCATGGTTGTGGCCCACCTGGGCCAGGGGATGAACCCTTACATTGACGATTTACCATAGTGAGGGTCCGTCGCGGTCCCATGATGCTCTAGGGTGGATTTTCTGTCTGTGACGAGCTCTCACTAATTAATGGTACAGAGGGGCGGTAAGGCTGGGCTTTCTTTTCGACGTTTGTCATGTTCTCCTACTGCTTTTCTTTTCCGATGCTTGTACAGCACCTTACCCCCAATCTTGGGGCAAAGAGGAAGGTGAAGAAAGAAAGAAAGAATAATAATTATATATATATATATATATATATATATATATATATATATATATATATATATATATATACTATATATATATATATATATATATATATATATATATATATGTATATATTAATATATATATATATATAACTATTATGCATATATCTTTATAGAGATTTTTATATTCTTTCTTTCTTTCTTCATATTCCTCTTTTACCCAAAAGATTAAGGAGCAGGTGCTGGCCTAACATCCCGTAGAGCTATGACAAGCGTGAAAAGCCCAACCTTACAGCCCTCTGTACCATTGTGGTGAGGCTCGTCTGATTCCTAAACGACGAACTCATATGTTAAATGTCAGAGGGTTCATCCCCTGACCCAGGCTAACCATGCCATACAAAACCGCCATTCTCCTATCACACCTTATTCTCGCCTCTATATTGCCCATTTCTCCTTCGAACGACAGATTCGACTCAATCACTCTCTTCAATGACTGATTCTAACACACTCTCCACTACTCCATTGGATGTTTGGATGTATTTCAGTCACCGCCGTCTTGTCCAATTTCACTAATTGCTCTACTCTCATTTGCCCCTTTCTTCACACCACTTTGACTCTCTAACACGTTCATTCCTCACTTTATTCATTCTTTTCACACCTAGCCTGTCCATCTGGTACACAGATCTACACCTATTCCAGACCATAGTCACTACTACCTGGCACACAGGTAATGGCTGTGCCTCATGGGCTCTGGCTCCAGACTAGTCGCACGACCAGCATTTGGCACCTCCTGCCGTTTAACCTACTACTACCAAATCATCGTTCCACCTCATCAACACATACTAAATATTTAAACTCAGACACTACTCCAGCTGCTCATCATCTAACATAACTCACTGCAGTATCACTCTTTCACAACCATAACTGCCACTCTTATCGTTACTCAGACCCCTCCTTTGCATGCCCTGCTGAATCTCTCCTGTCCTCTCCAAACTCTGCTGAACTCTGCACACCAGAACTCAAATCATCCACGCCAGTAGATGGGCACCCTCCTCCTCTCCATTTCTCCATCATTCTAGCTGTTCCCTGCTGCATCTAACACTCAGGCCTTTCATAACCCCGTCTATACAAGTGGTAACCAAGGGAACATAACAACTAATCTTCACTCTTTAATAAACCAATGCCGTGTACCATTTATTCTTACACACCTTCACTATCGTCATGCTTTTTGATTCCATTCGAAGCCCTGCTCACTAATACCATGTCACTATCGCTAATATCACTATCACTAATATATGTATATATGTTAATATATATATATATATATATATATATATATATATATATATATATATATATATATATATATATATATATATATATATATTATATATATATATATATATATATATATATATATATATATATATATATATAGTGGAGAGTGTGTTGGGAACCGACCGGCTGGGAGACCGAAGAGAAAGTGGATTGAGTCGGTGAACGAATGTCTGAAGGTGGATTTTCTGTCTGTGACGAGCTCTCACTAATTAATGGTACAGAGGGGGCGGTAAGGCTGGGCTTTCTTTTCGACGTTTGTCATGTTCTCCTACTGCTTTTCTTTTCCGATGCTTGTAGCGCACCTTACCCCCAATCTTGGGGCAAAGAGGAAGATGAAGAAATATATATATATATATATATATATATATATATATATATATATATATATATATATATATATATATATATATATATATATATATATATATATATATATATATATATATATATATATATATATATTCTATATATATATATATTTTTATATATATATATATATATATATATATATATATATATATAATTAAAATCAGTTTTATTTAATTTTCTTAATTTTATATAAAAAATAAAATGTTATTTTCAATATTAATTTTGGTTGATTTTAATTTTTATTGTTTTTATTTTATATTTATTTTTAATTTTATTTCTTTTCTTAATTTTTTATATACTGTAAGCTATTTTTTTAATTTTAATTTTTGTTTTTTTATTGTTTAATATTTAAAGTAATCAGTATTTTATTTCGTGGATTGTGTACTCTGATACTTTAGTGATAGGTGATTCATGATATCCTCTATTCACATAAATCGGTATTAGTATCCATGGATGCACGTGTTGGAAATGATGCGGATATCCGCGGATATGGATGTGCAGTCAACCTCTAGTAAAATCTGAATCTATTTTCCTCAACCCTTTTCCATTACTGATTCAGTACGACAATTTTATGTCTTGAATCATCATAGAAAAATGAATATTTTTAGTTAATGAAATGTTGAAGAGTTGATTGAGTTGGTGGGAAGCCTTAAGTCAGATTCTTGTTGATTTATTTTGGTATTGATTGATTCTTATTCGTTTGGTATGAAGGAAATGGTGCCTTAGAGCTTCATTAGAACAGAGGACTGATAATGATAGAGTTGAAGCTTTGGTGAGAATATATTTCCTGTAAATCTGGAACACTTCGGTTTTCCTCTCATTCAAGTTCTGTGTATCGACATGTCAAATGATTTGTAATATTTTTTTTTCTTTTTCAATAACCTTGTTGATATCTATTAAAATTTTTGAGTATTTACATAATACTAATTGCTACTTAATAGAAATAAACAAATGTGTATTGACAAATAAGAATTTTACTTTTCAAGATTGTGGATGAATTCCAAAAGATTCTAGAATTTATTAAATTAATAGCACTGTTGTTGATTGACTATCTTTTAAGTTTTAACTCATAAGAATAAATATCAGGCGAAAAATTACTATTGAGCTCTATATTTATATACAATAGAATTAAGATTCCAAAGGCTGGGAAACTTGCGTCACAAACCCGCATGCAAGGCTCCCCACATACACATTTATGACACGGGTAGATAATCCCCTTTTGAAACTCATCTTTTTTTTAAATCAGAAACCCTCTTTCCCCTCGGCCCCTCTACTTTACTCTTATTGTTTATCATTTCTCACTTGTATTGTCTTAACACTAATTATAAAATAGCAACCTCTTTAATATTCTGTTTATAAAGTTCATTCTGCCACTTATGTATTTATCACTTAAATATACACTACATAAAACAATTGCGAGATTTTGTAATCTATCATTATGTCATATGCTGTATAGAGGAAAAAATGATTATTATAATTTACGAGTAATTTAACCTGACCCACTAACTACTTGGTTTAGTCAAATGGATCTTTTCTTCTATCCTGTGAGGAATCACTATTTGACTCGCCGTTAACTTTAATCCTCAAATTCAATCAGTAACTCACTCTCTCTTAATCATTTTCCTTATATATAAACCCTTATTATCACACTTTAAATAATTTTCTTGCATTGACATTTTATTTAATGGTCAATCATATCACTTAATACGTCACATCAGTTTTAAGAATATTATTTCAAATCTTGTAATATTCTATCTAATATTAAATATTTAATCTTTTCAGGCCAGTTCAAAATTAAATGTTAAAAGTAAAAACAACAAGAATAAAAAACGCAATAAAGAAAAAGAATGTAGGGATGACAAAGAAGAAAAAGAAAAAAATTCTGCCGCGGAAGGTCCTAAGAAGACGTACATCTGTTCCATTTGTAATTATAAAACGAAGTTGAAGAGAGACTATTACAATCATTCTTTGACACATTCAGAAAGCGAAATTGTTCAAAGAACTTTCCAAAAGCAAAAGGTATTTTAAGTGTTCTCTGTGTGACTTCAAATGTAATAGAAAGAGTAGCCTTAATAGACACGTTTTGAGGCATTCTAAAACCAAGTTATTTAAGTGTACAGAGTGCAATTACGAGTGCAATAGGAAGAGTGACTTGATTACTCATTTGTTAACGCACAAAAACAGCTAAGTTATTTAAATGTTCTGATTGTAATTATGAAACTAATAGAAGAGGAAGCCTAAAGACTCATGCTTTGATTCACGTAGATTTGAAAATGTTCAAATGTTCCATGTGTGACTACGCTTGCAACAGGAAGAACAGCCTAAATAGGCACTTTCTTATTCATTCAAAAACAAAATTATTCAAATGTTGTGATTGTGATTACGAATGTAATCGTCGAGACAGTTTGAAGATTCATTCATTAACTCATACCAATAAGGATGTTCTTAAATGTTCGAATGTAATTTGAGCAAACCTTAAAGAAAAGCTGCCATGAAAACTCATTTTACTAGAGCACACCAATAAAAAAGCTGCTTATAAATGTTCTGAGTGCAGTTATGAGTGCAACAGAAAAAATAGCTTCAATCGTCATGTGTTAACCCATTCAAAACCAAAAGTCATCAAGTGTCGTATATGTGATTTTGAAAGTATGGAGAATGGGGATTTAAAAACTCATATGCACTCATAAGGCTTTAATTCGGTGTTCGCAATGTACTTACAGAGACGGATAAAAATTTATTTAAATCTCACATGCTGACGCATTTAAATGTAACACTATTACAATGCCCTCATTGTACTTTCCAGTGTAGTAAGAAGAGTGGTCTTAATCGGCATGTTTTGATTCACTCTAAGTCAAAATTACTCAAATGTTCAGAGTGCAATTTTGAGTGTCAGAAAAAATCGGAGTTAAAAATTCATTTGCAAGCACATACAAAGGGAAAGTTCTCTATATTATCACTTCTGAGTAAACAAACTAAAAATAAGCTCAAAACTAATAAAGATAAATTGGATGAGAGGGGAGAGAAGGAGACCGATGATGGTAAAACGAATAATCTACTAAAGAATACAAGTACTTATACAGCTACCCAAGAAGCGGAGAGTGCCCCACTTTTGAACAGTGATATTATTAGGGAAGAAGTTGTGTACACTACTGAAAGTAAAGATGTTATCTTACCTTCTGAGAAAGCAACAATTGATTTCTCTGTTGTAAAAAGTGCAGAAACTGATGAGCAAGAAATTGAGTCTAATGGGAAAATTGAAAATCTGCAAAGTCAGATAAAGGAAGAAAATACAGAGGAGGAAAGTATTGATAGTCATACTAGTGTTACAATAAGTTGCGCAGAGTTAGAAGAAGGTTTAATCCAACCTAATTATATAGAACTTGTAGCAGATGTTAATACCTCTCCCGAGCGTAAAGTTGTTGTTGAAAATTTCTCTAACCTAAACAGTGTTAAAATAGAAATGGATCATACTGATAACGGGTATTATAGAGATGTTGCTAATGTTACACTACATCATAATGAGGTAAGTGGTGTAGTTACCAATGTCTTTCAATGTCCTGAGTGTTGGTATGAATTTGTTGATAAAATTCACTTTGATCATCATATGTTAACTCATATCAAAGATCAAAATTCAGTATTAGCCCCTTCCCAGTTTTCAAATGAAGTTGTAGAAAATATTGTTGAAGAAACTGTGATTGAAAGTCAACCGCCCAATGAATCTACTATTACATCTGATTTTGAGCAGTATGATGACCTGCAAGGAAACGATGATTTTTTCACGAATGTATTTGTAAGGGTTTGTGAAAGACAGTCAAAAATTGTTGATCCATATATAATTGAGGAAGCAGTTGAAAACCCGTTCGATTATAAATGCATGTCATGTCTTTATAAGACAAATGACAAGTACCATTTTAAAAGACATCTCTTGGTGCATTCAGATTTGAGATTGTTTAAATGTGCCGAATGTAATTACGAGTGTAAGCGTAAAGGAGACTTAAGAACACACTCTTTAATTCACACGAGTGCAAAGATGTATAAATGCCCAGATTGTAAATATGAATGTAAGTATAAAAGTAGTCTCAAATATCATTCATTAACTCACCTTACTAAGAAATTATTCAAATGTAACGAGTGTAGTTACGAATGCAATTTTAAAAGTAGTCTCAGAACTCACTTGTTGACTCACACAAAGGTATTTAAATGTTTTGAATGTAACTTTAAGTGCAATGGTAGAGCTAAACTTAAAACTCATTTACTTACACACACAAATATGGTGATCGAAGTCATTTCTCCAAAGATTCATGGGAAGAGAAATCTAACTCAGTAGATTTTACTCATTATGATAATTTGTCATTAGGAAAAAAAAAAAGTATGTCAACGGCATGTCATTTGCCTAGTGTCAGAATAGTGCAAAAAATGAAGAGTAAGATAGAAAAAGAAAAGAAAAAGTTTTTCTAAACTACCAAAAAAAAAAATTCAAATCTTGGAATTTTCGCCAGGGAAAATGGAAGCATATCAAATTTTCTCATAAATATTAACACTACAAGTACTTCAGAAAAAAAAATTAATAAATTTTTTATGCTTCTAGTGCAATAACTTTGAATATGTCTCGGTGATAAGTAATCAGGAATTAACGTGTGGAAAGTCACGAAATTTTAAGTTCCTTTAAATTCATTTGTATTGTTATGAAACGTTAAGAATTATAAGTAGAATTTTGAAGTATAATTCCACTAATGAACTTTAAGCAAATAGTGAATATCAAATTTTCAAATAATGAAATAATTATTATTATTATTATTATCTTTATTATCATCGCTGTTAATACATTCACGTTAAAAAAGAAAGAGAAAGAAAAAGTATGTTTATTTTGCATTAAAAAATTTATTAAGCTAATTGAAATATATATATATATATATATATATATATATATATATATATATATATATATATATATATATATATATATATATATATATATATTATATATATTATAATATATATAAATACCTTTTAACGTGGCTTTATCCCCTATGCGGGGGGTAACACGGGGGAGACCACAGGGAAATCGAACTTTAAGGTGGATACCCCAGCCACTTGCCCAACGTGTTCGCAGTCGAGTTTTATTCTTGTATACATATATATATTTATTATATTATATATTATATATATATATATTTATTTATATTATCTTATATATATATATATATTTTATATATTACATATATCATATATAAATAAAAATTTACTTTTAACGTGCTTTATCCCCTTTTCAGAGGGTTATAAAACGGGGGGACTACAGGAAATTTGAATTTTTAAGGCTGGCTATCCCAAACAGCCGCCCCAACGTGTTCGCGTCGAGTTTTTTACTTCTCGCCCCCAATCTCTATTATATCTATAATATATTTATATTTATATATATTATATATCATTATATATATATATATATATATATATACTATAAATATATAATACTCATCCACACATTCTCTCCATTGACTGGGGGTAAGGTGCGCCTCATGCACCGCAGGAACAGAAAAGTTAGTAAAAGATATGATGCAAGTCGAAAAGGAAGCCAGCTTACCGCCCCCTTTTTCCTTTTAGTGAGAATTCGTCGCAGTTCAGGAAATCCCCCTAGAGCTTGCATGGACCTCGAGACCCTCACATATGGCATTCTCGTCAATGTAAGGGTTTCATTCGGCAGGTGGGCCACACCCTTATCCCTCACAACCTGCCCATCAATCCTTTATGACACTTTCGTTCTCGCTCTGCTAACTTTCACATTCCTCTCCTCCAGGCTTTCCCTTTCGATCAATCCATTTTTCTTCGGTCTCCAGACCGGGCGATTTCCAGCACACTCACAATATTTCGTACAACCGCTATCATTATCCTTTCCACATGATCAAACCATTAAATACTTTCATTTTATTTTTCTTATTTACCCCTTTCTTCAACACCACACAACTTAAAAGGTATTCCTTTTTCATTTTTCCATTCTCACACCTTAACGCCCTAAGATTGTCCATTCGCACACTGTACTTTAGATATTAACCTCTTTTATTCCGACCATTCAGTCTCACTATATAATTAAACAGGGTACAATACCTCATTTAAGGACCCATAGCGCACTCAAGACATCCGTACCTCCACCAACTATTTAATTGCACCAGCTACTTTCTGCCTAACTTTAAGATTACTACACTCTGATCTCGTTCCTTTTCGTCCAACATTATCCTAATATTTTGAACTCGGGCTTCCGTTGCTCCTATCCACATATTCACATTGACATATTTCAAACACTTCTTCACGAACACAATCAGCATAAATTTTCATTTCGGTACCACTCTAACTCGCCCAACTTCGTTATCATTTGAATGTCTTGTGACGAGATGTATTCTTTTGCACGTAATTCTACTCATCAAAAATCATCCACTTACCATTTCAGTCTCCACGAATTCAATGGACCTGGTATACGATCCCTTTTTCCATCACCTACCCACCATTTAAGGCTCCTAACACAATCGATCTGAAATCTCTACACGCAGTCAAAATCATTCAGATTATCCCAGAAGTCGCACTTTCCTAACTCACCATCAGAATGGCCTATTTTTACACACACTACTTTTTACCTCCGAAACCTTTGGATTTAACATTAGAATCTGTACTTGCACAAACAAATTACCATGCTTCTTGTGTCACAGTGATCACTATCAGTCGGCATTTCCATCTTCATTCCTCTCACTTCAGCAATTTACCAATTTTACCAAACCATTCATCTTCACGCTTCCTTTCATCTTTGTTTCAGTCAAGGGCAAATCAAAATTACCCTCCTAAAATCTTCATCACTCCCTCCTCACCTTTCTCAGACATTCTTATGTACCCAAACGATTCATCAGTTTCCACTGAATAACAAGGTCGCTTTAACTGCCGCTCACGACGAGGTCTGAGGCATGCATGAGCATTTTAAGTATAAATAGTAGTAGCGGAACCCAAACCCAGCTACATTATATATAAAACTGCGATGGTGGAAGAGGATTGAAAGAGACTTCAAGATTACATATGTGCAGGTTTACATACTAGTGATAGCCGGAGGGGGATCGCACAAAATTCACAATACATTGGTCCATTATCACGATGTTATTGTCTTAAGTTGAGTATCAAGATTCATACGCATATTGATTATATCTATATATATATATATATATATATATATATACTATATGATATATATTATATTTTATATATATTATTATATATCGTATATTATTAATATTATTCTATATATATATTTCTTTTTTTTCTTTTTCCTCTCCCAGGGAGGATTCTTTATCCTGTCAGCTTCAGCGACGCGCGTCTTTTCCAGATCCCTCTGCTGCACTATTCTCTTTCTTAGCACTCTCATTTTTGGTAGCTGAATCTTTCCAGAGAGTCCCACCGACTCGCCCATTTTTTTTTTTCTTTTTTCTTCCTTTTTTCCGGTCTTTTTTTTTCCCCCCCTTGGGGTTTTTTTCTGCCCTCTTAGGTGTTCCTTCCCATCTTTATATATTTATTTTATATTATAATATATATATATTATTATCTTTATATTAATCTTATTATATATTCTATTATATTATATATATATATATATATATATATTATTTATATATATATATATATATATCTAATATATAATATATATATATTCGTCTCTGGCGATAGGAGGTTGACTCGCCGACTTTCTTGCACGAGAGGACGAATGGTTCATCTAGGTAGCGTTGAGTTTTAATCATTCTAATTTGAGTTGCTCTGAACTCGAACCCTTGGGGGGGGGGGGGGGGGGGTGAGGGGGGGGGCGGGGGGGCGGGGGGGGGGGGGGGGATGGCGGGGGGGGGAGGATGGCGACAGGGCTTGGGATAGCCGGCCTTAAGTTCGATTTCCTGTAGTCGCCGCTGTCCGTTACACTCTGAGCGGGGCAAGGACGTTAAACAGAGTTATTTTATCATATATTAATTTATTATATATATTATATTATATATATTAATTATTATATATATATTTATATATATATATATATATAGTATTTATATATTATACTTACTATTAAACGGTGCTTTAATCCCTATTGACGGGCCGGTACAACGGAGGGACACAGGAAATCGAACTAAGGACGCTATCCCAACCAGGCCCCACGTGTTCGCAGTCAAGTTTTTATTCTTGCCCCAGTTGTAGTAAAACCCACTGCTTACGCGGGGATTTTGACCGGTCTCTCGTATGAAAGAGCGGGCTGACTCACCACTGCGTCCGAGGTCGTTCGATATATTACTAATTTATATTATTATATATATATATATATATTATTATTATATATGATTATTTATTCTTATTTATTTTATATATATATATATATATATATTTTATATACTTATAAATTATTATAATAATATATATCTATATATTTATATATTTTATATTTTATAATTAAATCTATTATTTTTTTATTATCTCTCTATCCAGAATTTGGGGTAATGTGGCAACTCAGAACAGATTAGTAGAAAAAAATGACCGCAAGATCGAATTGAAAGGCCCTTCCTTTTACCGATTTCCTTTTTACACATGTGAGCACTTCGTCTGCGTTCGAAATTACCCTGAGGTTTAACAGGCTGCCCGACGGATCCTTCTTGTGGCTATCCGTTAATGTCGGGTTCTCCTCCGACATCAAACAACCTACCCCTCACAAACCCCGATCACTTCTTTTATGCACTTTCTTTTCGCCTTGCACAATCATTTCTTTGATGTTCTCAGGGCTTCCTTTCCGACTCATTCCACTCTTTTTTCGGTCTCCACCGGTCGATTCCTAGGTCATCCCACATTAATCGCTTACCACCGTATCATTTCGTTAACCATATGACAAACACTCAATTGTCTGTAAACGGTGCATATTGCCTGCGGCAGGAGTGTGTATATGAAGAAAGAGAGCGAACTATTTTGGGCCGATGGAATTTCTGGGAAATACCCTACGGCCGTAAGCCCAAGGGAGGTCTTCAGTCGTTCGAAGGAGAGTTCTCTCTTCTCTGTCATTATTGGTAATATATTGACTTTTTGCGGTGGTGGTGGAATGTATTCAATGGATTCGCTCTATCATATTTGAATTTTTGGTCAGACTTTCTTTGGAGATTCTCACTCATTTTTGGCTTCCAATTTACGATGGGGCCAACCGTCACTTTTTATTTTTAGTTCTTCCATTTTGGCTTCTTTTGCTTTATTTACGTACATTCATATTTCTCTACATTATGTGTCATTTTGGTTAGGCCGAAAATACTCTACTTATTGTTATTCAATTTCTTTGTAAGTATTATAAGTTGGACAAATTTTCTTGTTTTGTAGAAGCGATGAATAAATAGATGGAGGGCTTTACTAATTGTTTTAATTACATAACACGGGTAGTTTCGTCAACTCCTGACTTCAGATTCAGTACATAGTTAAGAAAACGTTCATTCATATACATTTTGTTCATTACATGGTTGCGTAGCATTACTATGACGTAATTAAATTTATACTTTGTTCTCCACTTTGAATTTGTTACAAGAGATCGGCAGACTATTTTCCAGTTAAATCATGCTTATGTTTCTAAAAATATTATCATTTTTCCCTTACGAACTATTCCAAAATATATTTGGACTGTAAAAGATATTAGCATCTATCCTAGTCACCACGTATAACCTCCAGAGTTATGGACTACCTGAGCTGTTCTGATTTATTTCAGACTCTCTCTTGAATGACTTTCATTCAAGGACAAAAATATCTTATTAAGGCGCACTAGTATATTGTCTTTTTTATCTTTGTGTGTTGCGAAGCTTTTTGTGTTAGTATTAACGAAATATATAAGACGATTTCTTTAAATACCTCAGTTAGGATACCTTTTCTTCCCTTGACCTCCATTCTGTGAAATACTTTTTACAATACCCCTTTACATGGCTGTTATGCAATTTTATTTGTAGGACTGTTTTAAATTTTAATGATTAATGAGTTGCTTACCTGTAGGCTAGTTATTCAATTCTCATATGGTCGATTGGGTTTCAGTTTCTTACTTCACGTGGATCTAATGTTTATCTATTTTAGGATTTTTTTTTTAATTCGTCGCGTGTGGGTTTGTTGATTATCGCGATTGTTTAGTATATATATATAATTCATTGATCAGTTATTATTCAGTTCTGTGATATTTGTACAACCAATGAAGGTAGAGTCTTTGTTACGATATAAATAATACTTATTCAATATCCTTTGTACGTATTTTGAACCAAAATGCATGACATTTTTTTCTTGGTATTCAAGTTAATCCCGGTTTTCAAGTGTATGTATAATCGATTTCCCGCGTCCTGTCGTATTATTAAATTTCAGTTACTATTTATTTGTCACTATTTATGTCAATGGCTGACGTTATCTTTCTTTTCACTTCTTTTCGCAGATTTTTTCATCTTTTTTTTTTTTTTCATTTCGTAAATTAAATTTGTTTATTAGGTCTTTCTGTTTATTATGTGACTGTTTTAATATCCCAGATTTTTTTTTATCTTTTATGATTCATTTACTTATTTTTTTATTTAGTTATTGTAACTTAATCGGAACGATACCTCCATGACAAATTTCCGTAAATTATTTTGTAAGCTTGGAGGATGTTAGTGGTAGTACAAATGGATGATGTTGATAAGCTTTAAAGTTTTAAACCCAAACTTTTTCGTTTGTTTTCTGTATCTAATATTTTCTTTTGTTTTGACTATCTTTCCCCCAATGCCTCAGATATTAATTTATTTTTGACTTTTAGTAATATCCTTCTTTTTATATTTTTTTTTCTTGGAGGCCTTTTTTTTCTTAAGGCTCTTTAATTTAATACTTGTAAAGTGTTTATCCAATTTTTGGCATTTTCTTTTTTTTTTACTCTAATTATTTGAATTATATTTTCGAGAAAATTGCATCTATTTTATTTTTTTGTTATTTTCACACCCGAAGTTAAATTTGCGGTTCTATCCTTAGTAAAGAAGCAGGAAGAATTTTTTTTTTTGAGGTGTTTGAGATTGTTGGAGGCATTGTAATTGCATAAATTTACTTTAAAAATATATAATCTTAAGGGCTTAATATCTTTTAGGTACCTTTGAATTTAAATTGTTTCCCCAGCTGAGGTAAGCCGATTTTGTATTTTTTACTTCATAGCTTTATTAGTTTTTAGCCCTTAATACTTTATTACAGTTTAATTTGTGCCATCCAAATTTTATTCCGGATTTATGTTTCAAAAATTGTCGTTTCTTCGTGAAATGTACGTAGTATTTTAAATTGAAAAATAGTTTTCATTACCTTTCATTTGTAACCCGTATACACTCATTGCTCAAGAATTTAACATTGGTTTTTTTCTATACGGATGGCCACATTGCTCTTCTGCACTATTGCCTTTATTAAAAGTGGTTAATACGGTTTCATTTAATAGACTTGAATTAAGATATTTATAATATTGCTTTGCAGTTTCCTGAATTAAATCTAATACTATTATTACGTTCATAATCTTGGAGTTATCAAAGTAGTTTTTTTCTTTGACCCAGTTTTTCACGTTAGCTATAACGAATTTATTATGGAGATAAGTTGTTAACGCGGTGCTAATCGTGTCATCTGATTTAGCGCCTTCGGACTTCATAACCTATGTTATGCTGCGGTTGAAGCGAATAGGGATGTAAGCGATTCCGAAACCCCGGTACTTTGGCGTGCAAGGTGCGATAAAGTCCGGCTACGTTCTTTGGTCGCTATAAAAATGAAGTGAGTTAATACGTAGTAACATAAAAATTATATGTTCTTGAACTGCTGAGTTTCAGCAGGATTTTATTTGTCAGGGTAGATTTCTATTATCGTTTTCAAAAAGACTTCAGAGATACACAATTTTTGTTTTAGCATTTTCTTGGTAAAAATGAATATAAATGCGCAAATTTTTCCTTGATTAGTATTCGACTTTTATTACTACTTTGCTGAATGATGTTTTGTACTGGTGATCAATGCATAAGGCCAAAATATGCACGTTTAACAAAGTTTGTAATAATTTGTATTTGATCTTCTACAGGGGACCGATAATCACGTTTCTTATGGGGTATTCGTACCTCAGGACTTTATGGTATAAAGGAAATTCTTTTCCCGATGGGCTGAACTTGCTAATGATAGAGGTTCGATATTTCGGAAGATTCCATTTAACAACAACTCTAACTGGGTCACCGTTTCCCGACGAATTGAAAGGAACTCGTTCGTTTTCCAATTATTAATAAAAGTGAAATAAATGGCAGAGACCAATCTCTAAGCGATTGTGATTGTGAGGGAATATTTCACCAATTTTTAATCAAGGAAAATACAGCTGTTAACTCACCCTTGTGTATGAGTTAGGCCTACTATGCTAACTTATAAAATGGGAACAAAATTCGGATAATCATGTTAAACAAGTTCTGGTTACTCTACGAGTATATATTACTATCAGTTTTAAATTTTTTTTTTTTCTGAGTAGGTGAAGGTAATTGCTGCAAGCCAATATTGGAGGCTAAATTATATCAATCAGTTGTTCGTAGTGCCAGAGAGTAGTGGATGTCTTAAAGTAGAGGGGGGGAAGTTAGCTGTCTAACAGTGCGTGGTGGAATGAGGGTGATGCGGCAGTTTTAAAGAAACAAAAGCGTGGTTGATACTTTAAAGCCCCCACCCAATGTAGGTTTCAAGAAGATGTGGATATTATTAGGAGGAAAAGATGCTAAAAGATGCTATAAATGCTCAGTCCAAGGATGACAGTTTGGCAGGGATGACTGGGACCTCTACAATGCTGGGCTTTTGGAAGGAGCGCGAAGCGTTAGATGAGTAGGGGATCTGGCTTGAATATAAATGGGTGGTGCTTTCGTATGTAGATGAGATTGAGGGGAGTGGGGTACAATTCCGAATCTGATACATTGGCAGTATGCATGTGACTGTGTGGGTTTTGTGGGGCAAAAAGGAATAGGTATTTTTGGGATGGGTATACCGGTGAGTGAGAACTGTTGAGATGGTAATCTGAGGTATTATGAATTATGCGTGAATTATCAAGGAACGAGGGATGGTGATTGATTTGGGATTTCGGAGTTTGTAAACAAAGCGTTTATGGAGGGATTTGAGGAGAGCAGTAATAGTACCTTTCAAGGGTACTAAGGCATTATAGGCGAGTTAGCTTTTCGGTGTTGTAGGAGATATATTGTGGTATATTTCAGGTGAAAGAGCGAGTCGAGTGACTGAAGGAACTGATTGGTGCAGACAAGGTGCGATTTGAAGTGGATAGGGATGTGTGTGTGATCTAATACTTTAATTGAACATGATTGAAAACTGAGATATAATAATATTGTTGTGGTTTAGGATTTGCAACAAGGGAATATGATAGGTATATTTAAGGTCAGAGGACGTTCTAGTGGCGAAAGGTGTAAGTGGTTTATGTCTGCTAAGAAGTGGTAATTCAAAAGTTTCGGTATGACTTGTTAGATGCAGTTGTGTCATGTAGCGAGTCAAAAATGGTGTGTGATCTAGCTCTCGTAACGAAGTATGTGTGTTTAAATTTCCCTCTTTATCTTTTATGTCCCGGCGTGATTGGCATATGTTAGGCGAATTTGCTCAGCTTCAAAACTTATGAGTTAACTTAATATCAGAGAAAATTTAAGTTATTATGTGATTGTAGATAGTTATAGAGATTAGTAAATAGGTCCGAGTATATATATATATATATAGGTTGCAGGGTATTATGTAATATTAATATTATATATATATATCATATAATATAATGTCATGAATTAGCTATGCGTATATTAGTTATATAGTGAGTGCTAGTAAGTAGTGTGCATACCTAACTATTTATATTGTATTGATAGATATAATTGTTTATGTAGTGTTTGTGACGAACAGTTAATGCTTAGAAGTAGTGAGATTAGAGAGAGACAATTTTTAAAACCGCTAGTGAGGATGTCTTTAAACAGGGATAGAGGTGATTGATATGTATTAAAATTATAAACTAGTATCGATATGTACGATCTTCGAGTTGTTGCTATCGAATTAGTATAATCGTATCCTCAAGACGTTAGATGGGGTATAAATTGATTTTGATCTAAGGATTAAAATGCGTAAACTCTACACAATTTGCTAAACTACCTCACAAATGAAAGGAAAATTAACAGAGAGCGATGAATGAAAGTATAAAGTAATGATATAATCTCGTAGACAAAATTATTTAATGAGAATGATAAGCTATTTAATTTTATTCAGATAATTATTTAGATTTTCTTAGTTTATTATGAGTCTCATAAATATAAAGTAATGTGCTTCTCGGAAAATATTTGAGGAAATCTGATATTTTACGTTAAGTTAAGATGAGGATTTTATTACATTTTTTGACTCTCTTTAGATTTTTAACGCTCTAAAATGTTAATATTATAGGTGGAAAGTCGAATTGAGAGGAGATGTCTCTCTACTCTTCTCCTATTCTCGGAGATCTTCGTAATTGGATTTCGCGTGTGTGTGGCTCGCGGCCAACGAGGTAGTTTCTAAACTCACGTTAGACCATCTCATACGTTCCTATTTGGATCATGTGTTCGATTCTGAAGTTCGTGTATGTGATATGTATGAGTACTTTTATGTTCTGAACGTAAAATGTGCTGTGTTCTCAGATTTTTCCAATATTTGATTTTCCCTGTTGTGAGTTCAATCGTGTAGTGGATCTTTATTTGTATCTTCGGTATGAGTGCTGAAACAGTTTATAAATTAATAGGATATAGACGTTATATAATTACAATATTTAATGTTACATATATATTATGTGATGTCATATATTTAGTCTATATATAATATTATATCATATTTCAAATTAGGAGTATTTGATTAGGTGATATACCTTTAATAGGTAATAATATATATTGCTTTATACCTGTTCATTAATTTTTGGTAGTGGTAATATATATTATATGGTTAATAGAAAAGTGAATCCGAATAATTGTGTTTACTGGGCACCAGAAAATCCAAGCATTCATGTGGATAAAGCTGTCACTTTACCGGGGGTCAGTGTCTGGTGTGGTTTGCCATCACGGGGATTAATGGGACTATGCTTCTTTGAAGGTAACGTTATGTACCTAAGACATACTGCGTATACCTATTTTACCTGCCATTCATGCACTCTATGGGAATGCAAAAAAATTTTTACAACAAGACAGCGCACCACCACCACCCAGACGTGTGAGCTTTCTTGAACGAAAATGTACATGGTCACTGGAAAGGGCGACGTTCTCCTTGATTTAACAACTCTAGACTTTTACCTATGGGGTACCGTAAAGGATGTCGTGTACTATATACGCCCTGAAGATTTTATGTTGATCGGATAAGTAGAAAGAAAAATCTTAATATTTCACTTTTTCAAAAAACATTTTTTTTTTGAAAAAGTAATATTGAGATATTTTTTTTCTACTTATCCGATCAACATAAAATTTTCAGGTCGTGTATAGTCATGCGAGATACATTTTTTTTACTTAGAAATTTCTTTTTCTTGAAAATTTGTTTCAAGGACAAATCCAAAACTACTGCATGTACCAAAAAAATATCTAAATATAAAATGTGCACCTCATCCGACTACAAATGAACTTAAAATTTCATGCAGATCGAATGACCAGAAATTTTTTTTTTTTTTTTTGCAATTTTTCAATTTCAAAACCAAAAAACAATAGATTTTGGGGAAAAAAATTTTCCGACCCCCAAAATTTTGCCTCGGTTGGGGTCAAATACATCTTTCTTTCTAAATGTTATCATAATATCCAATTTGTACTAATCAAGCTTGAAGTCATTTCGAAAAAAATTGTATGACGAATATCGAAAAATGTCAAAAACAGGTTTTCAAAAAATAAAAATACAAAAGAAATCATAACTACAGACACATAAAAACGCTCGAAAAAACGACGTTTAGAGCATCAGAAAAAAGCTTCGATTTGCTTTCTATTCAATAAATTGGCTGAAATTAAGATTTTTGACATCCATTCCATTTAAAGTTTTGGGGCTAAATGGGGCGCAGCCCGTCGCAAATATCAAGAACCTTGTAAAAAAAATCTGGTAAAATTTCAATATTGATTCAAAACTGAATAAATTTATTTTAAAATGATTTGTAATCGTAATCTTTTAAAACAAAAAATTTTTATACAAATCTTTTATGATTAAAATTATAATTATATTAGCAGCACTTAGAGTATGGTTAATTTTGGGCTAATTTAATATTGGCCTATAAAATAGTGACAGTAGCGCACTTTCGTGGTGCGATACATTATCTTGAATAGAAACGCTTTGTTAAAATTTTATTGCATATATTAACTGCGATTTAGATTGTGTCAAGTAAAAGTACTAAAGCAATGGTGCCAAACATTTCATATATAAATTTTAAAACACATTTTTATTAAATAATAATTTAAACACTTTTATTACTTTGGTTAACAATTATTAATCTAATGGATTTTATTGGTTGTGGAATTTAGTTCTCTTTATAATTTAAATAATCTTTCTTACATTGGGTGATCTAGTTGTGCAGGAGAATTTTTTTTTTTTTTTTTTTTGAAAGTATACAAAATTTCTTAAAATCTTAGTTATCGTGATATGTTTGTTAAATACATATATATACTCAATTAAATAATTTTTCAAAATCACATAAATAATATTTTTTTTTTTATAACCACCTCTTTATGCTATTTGGGTTTAATAATCTTTAAATTTCGTGATAGGGCTTGTAATTGTGTTTAGGGTATTATTTAATAATTGATCTATGTCATTTATTCTGCCAGCAAACTGTGAGAATTTAAAGCTAATCACCAAAATTCACGTACTTTTATATTAACTTTGAATAACAAGGTGGTAATGTAATTATTCGAATGTTGTCAAAAAGACACTTGGGTGCAGTTTATGTCACTAGACCACAAAGATCAGAAGATCATTTACCTTTATGGGAAGGCCAGAATTTTAACATCCTGGCATTTTTTGTTGTAACCCTGCCACCAAAAAAGATAGGCTCTTTTTGTGAAGAGTGTAGTCATAATGTACTAACTTTATTTTAAATTTGTTTTATGCTTTATGTAACTAATTTAATCATTTCTTTATCTTCCAATGGAGCTCCAGCTATTTCTTGGGGTAATGGTGTGGGTAGGTGAACAGTATGCATATAGATCGGAAATATTTAGAAGAAAACATGACTAATCGCAAGAAGAAAATCCCCACCCTATTTTCTGCATTTACTGTCAACTATCTTTCAATCTAAGAACCGCTTCAGAGTAACCTATTCATCGAGTATATACTAGTATCCACTTAAATTTTTTTATATTACTTATATATATAATAGTGATTTAAAAATACTTGGTATATATTCTGCCTTTTATTTATGTATCTTTGTATGTAATTTTTTTTTCCTTCTTTATAAATTATACATCTCTATCTATTATAATTCTATGATTACTTATTGTTATTTAGTTGCTATTCCCATTACTACTTCTAATTTATTCTTATCGCATATGTCATTTAGATAAGTGTATACAGTTAGAAATATGTTAGATTATTATTATTATTATGTGATGATATTAATTCGCCTATTTAATTGAAATATTAATCAACATTGTATATGATAAGTTATATAATATTAAATAGGCTAAGAATTTATTTAATAGAGGAGAGTGCAGAAAATCCAGGGTTTGGATAAAATTACGGCATCTCCTTTTAATGGTAGGTAAATTTCTTTATTTTGCGGTTCTATTCCTTTACACACCATATTAACCTCTTTGCGACAACTATAACTAATCTGCACTCACCATTCACATACATAGGATGTATGTTTGAATAAAATACAACTACAATAAAAGTTGCTATTAATTAAAACTAGGAATTATAAGTCCATCCACTTGACTAAAAAATCTCCATTATGATGAGATGGTCCAAATGAAATTAAGGTAATATAATTTCCCATTATACATTTCAATTTAATGCAGATATTCTACTAGTGATGTAATAGTATCCCACTCCGGATCTGGCTGGACATCCTGCCATTTCAAAAAGATCTGGCTCCTAACTGGATATCATTTTCACTATTTGGCGTCCGGCTGAATCATTCTATAAGGAACATTTTTTACTTAAAAATCTAAATATTGAATATTGAATGAGGAAGTTTTCGAATTGAAAAGGGTGGAGCAATTTGCATAAGTGTGAGTAGGCAATGAAATGACAAATAGAGAAGAAAGTAGAAATGGAGTAGGTGATAGAGTAGACCTTCGAGGAGCACCACTATTCAGAGATTTTAAAGCAGAACGGTGACCACCTATATCACCATACTACAGACACACACACAACACATTAACAACACAACTCAAACAACAATTAATTTAACCACACTTCACACACCACCTACACTTGACTAAATTCTACACACAATCGATAATTCTTTATCCAGCCACACCCGTTCACACACCTACACTTTCACAAATCTAACACCACACCCGGTCCTACATTTTTATGCTTATAAATAGTATAAAATCCGGATCAGTTGTATCTGCTTTCATCCTTTGAGAAATTCGTTATTGATTTAGTACCAGAAGATTGATTTAGTAGCAAAATATTACTTAACTGTAAAAATGTTGTCTAGACTACCAAACATTCTCTCCTATCTTTCCCTTTATTCAGTCCTTTAATAATCAAACAATACAAACACATATGCTTTTTTAAACCATCCACCCCACAACGACCCATCTAAACACCAACACAAACCACAACACCAACCATACATATATCTATAATTAAATATACATTTTTAACTTACTATATTTTCTATTTCATTTATAATATATATATATAACACTACTATTTATCTTCTATATAATCTAACATAGAACATTATATCTTCATATATTGTTGAATACTTTGAATATACCACTAATCATATATATATTATTAATATATGGATGTTAATAAGTGGTTTGATCCCGGTAATTATTAGGTTAGGCTCTCATTTCAGTTAAGTTTGGTTAGGTTAGGTTAGTTACGGTTAGGTTTAGGTTAGGTTTTAGATCCTTAGGTTAGTGTTTAGTTTACCCCCCACCCACAATTTAATGTTTTCCCTAAAGTTTATTAAAATAACGAAGGTTTAAGAGGTTGCATCCTGGAGTCCAAATTTGTGCCTATATATATAGGCGTATAATATAAACCTATTCTTAACCTATATGTTTACTTAAATATATATATTACTATTATTATATATATATAATAATATACATATTATATATATATATATTATTATATATATATATATATACTATATATATATATATATATAAGTTATATTATATATAATATGGTGTATGTGTTGGGTGGTTTGGGCCATGTGTGACCGTAAATTTAGAGTTGCTATTTTTTTTTTCCTTAACCTTTGCTGGTATTTTGCAAAGCTTTCCCAAAAAGGTGCCAAAAAAAAAAAAAAAAAAAAAAAAAAAAAAAGTCGCCACAAGAGAAAATTGAAGTGAGTCAGACCAATTAGATTAAAGGGGTTTTAAAAGGTGCCTCATAAACCTCTTAACTTCTCATCAAAGGGTTTGAGCGGGACCAAATAAGTGACGATGAGAGCTATTAACTGAAGATGAAAGCTTGAATCTTCCTCGTTCTTCCTTTTACAGAGTTTCCCTATTCCGAAGATGGGGATGTGGTGTGCTCACACCATTAAGAGCTTTCCTCGCAGTTTTTTTTTTGTTTTTTTCAACGCTATAGTTCACTGAGGTTTCCAGCAATGAGTGTCACATAAAGACGAGGTAAACTAGAATACATACTGTAAACTTTATTTTTAAAAGTTTCATAATTACAACCATATTTAAATGTGTGACATAAAATTCTCTACAGCGACCCTTTTCGATTTAACATGCACCATTTTCTGGTGCCTGATCTTTTTCTAAATTACACGCTCTTTCCTAAATTCTCACTCTTTTCAACCACCACAACTTCCTCCACAACTAAGTGACGTATATCATCTTGATTATTCAGTTGCGCCCTATCCTATAATTTTATCTATCATTGCCACCATTCCTCTCACATAAACCTAAATTTCCTTCAAATGTTTTTCATCTCCTTGATCCTCTGTTAAAACTAACAAATAAACAAGTATAACGAGAGAGAGAGAGGATAGAGAGTAAAAAAAAAAAGAGCTCAAAAACAAGCAACCATGATCGCGCTTCCCGAGATGACCCCGGTGAGAGGACCAACTGTAACTTCTCCACACTCCCAGTTTCTGTCCAACATGTAGACTGAAGTATACTTTATTAATAAGTAAATGAGGAAACGACTATAATAAAGATTTCCCGACCCATAACTTGGAAAAAAAAATTACAATATCGTGATGAAAAGAAACCCGAAGAGTCCATCTGAACCTCGCTCGTTCGAGCAAATAAGAAGGAGAACCACAACGACGATCCCAAATATAATGCTGTAACATTGTTAAAATCCTATCACTCACACATTAGTTTACCATTTTCAGTTTAAGAAAGGTACTGAAATCAGTTTTCACGGAAGGGAAAAACATTAATATTGCAGAATTGAGTTTTATATATATTAAGGATCAGGAATAGAACCAGTAATTTCTGTCCAAATTTTGTGTTTATCATTTTTTCTCCATGTAATTTAAGTGAGAAACTAGGTTTGGTTGATATCCCTTATTGTTGGGACTACCCCCTTTCCTTCTCCCCCTTCGTCTCTCTCCTCCTCTCTCTCTCTCTCTCCTCTCCTCTTCCTCCTTCTCCTCTCCTCCTCTCTCTCTCTCTTTTGGTCACTTTTTTTTTCCTTTCTTAAACCTCGCTGATTATGAGGTTTACTGATGCTCCTATGCAAAACCCTGCATCCGAATTCCTCTCTAGAAGGGTCCAGAATGCAATTGATCTTTAAGGAACCCGGTAACTTGTAATATCTAAAGTTCTTCCACATTATATATATATTATTATATATATATCTTGTTATAGTAAATATCACTTCTATATACTCTATCTCATTACTTATACCCACCTATATATATTATATATTATATATTTATATTACATATTAATATATATATATTTATTCATCAAATATTACATAAATAAAATATTATCTTATATTAAATATATATTAATACAGACGGATATATCTTTTTTTTAGAAATTTCAATTAATATTTTAATTTAAGGCAATTTTTTATTAACAATATCTTAAGAAAATTTAAAAATATTAATTAACTAAATTTTTGGGTTTTGAAGGGTATAATTCGGTCTTACTACAATATGGCGCGCAGGTTAGTTGGGGGCCCTATCCGTCCCCGCCGCCACTGCATTTCATAGTATACAGCCAGTATTTTAGTTTTAAAAAACCCAAACCTACATTATAATCCCTCTTTAGACGTGGCAAAAACGTTAACATTTTTAACACCTTTTAAATCTATTGCACTCAGCACTACCACTTTGTCCGATTGCTTCGCAGTCATCTTCTCAATTACACTCTTATTTTGTATACCTTCATATATCCTCTTTATATAAGTACCAATCTCAGTTTATATATATCCTCTCTCATATAAGCTCAGTAACTATATATATATACTTATAAACTTTAATCTTACATTAATTAAATCTATTCCTTTTTTATAATTAATATTTATATCTACTTTTAATGACAGATATTATAATATATAAATATCTTGACCTAACAAATTTGATGTTTCAAAAATATTATATTTTATCATATATTTACACTATTTATATATAATATACTATAATATATTATATTATTATATTAATATATATATATTCTAATAACTACTATTATTACATATTATATATTTTGTATATACATTATATTGCCTTGTCGTAACTCAAACCATACACCCCTCTTTGCTTTCCACTCTATATATAATTCTATTTAGTTCTGAGGAAGATTCTGATATACCCGAACTTTTACCCTTCTTTCATAATATACTACATAACATACCACTTTTATGGCAACTATTATTTACATACACTTAAGACCTATATATTATCTTTATATAATTTATTCATTATTATATTATTTCAACTTTTCATTATATCAACTCAATGACAACTTACTTATTATATCATCTACACTATTACTTAACTAAATCAATATATAACTTACTAATTATATATCACTAATATTAATTAATTATTATATATATTATATATTATATATTATATATATATATATACCTTACTTTACACTTATATATCTATATACTTGCTTTATATTACCCTGATCGTAGCGCCGTTTGCGTCCATATTTTCCTTAGACATATTTCCCTTTTCCGTCACAAATATTATAGAATTTTATCATATATATTGAAGGATCCCTCTCCTTCGCTCTATAAGTGTTATGAAAGGCCTTCCTTTTTGTTAAAATCCCTTATGCAAGATATTCCTCTTCCCCGACAAGAATTAAGAATATTACTCACTTACGTTTCCCGATTTTGTGATGGTTTCATTCATATTCTCTTATAATAATCTATACTTTGTTCTAAACATTTTATACCACTACGACCTTCTCTTTCTCTCCTTCAGCTAAGTACACATCCTCTCTTCTTCTAATTTATGACATCTTTTGCTCAAACTCTATACAGGTAGATCTTTCTCCTCCTTCTCGAGACACTAAAATTTATTAAAGATTACTTCTGCTGATACAATTAACTAAACTACACAACATGCTGCAAACTTTTTATGAAATCTAATCTTCGTGAATAGGGAGGGAAGAGAAGAGAAGAGAGAAGAGAGAGAGAGAGACGGCAGATGACCCGCAGAGCAGCAACGGCTGAATCTTGAGGGAGGTACAACGAGAAGTTATGCACCATAGATATGATAGATAGATAGATAGACTACGATCTCAGATACTAATTCAGATTCAGAATAGATCAGACCGATACATACAGAGAGAGAGACGAAATGAGAGTATCGAGAGAGAAGAGAGCAGCATTGCACAGCGATACATATGCTACTACTTATTTGGTCTTTCCCTTATATCACCTCTTTTCTTATTTTATTTCAATTAGAGTCCTTCATGAACAAGTCGTCTCAAGTGGGTACGCGTACCCCTTGCGGGTACGCTATAGAGTGATTTACTTTTTGCGGGGTATTCGCCTTTATATAGCTTCACGTCTCAGAATCACTATCGCGAGTGTTTAAATCTTGTATCAAGTGATATTGTGTCGCACGATAATATATATATACTACTCTATAATATACTTTCAAATAATCACTAATATAATATAATATATAAATTTATAATATAGTTATAATAAGTTATACAATGACTTACTTTATATAAAAATATTTATATAGTTGTTAAATCAGATTATATTAATATATATTTTTATATATATAATTAATTATAATATTATATATTAATATTATATATATTATATATATATAATATATATATTATATAATATATTATATATTTATATTATATTAATATTTATATATTTATATATTTATATATATAAACAACGTAGTGAGGCCAATTTTATATGCCCCATCATACCGTAAATATATGATTATTTTAAAATCAACTTTCATATGGGACATTAGGGTCATAGGGTTTTGAGTTTTATTTTGTATTCATAACCTTCTTATTTCGAGTAAGTGTTTGAGGTACTGAGGTTATAAATAATAATATAAATATTAAAAACTCAGTATTAACGTCAGTGGATGAGGTGTTGGATTAAGTGACATTTAAATTAAAGTAAAACAAAAAAAAATAATCGATTTTATGTTATTTAATTAATGAAAGAAAAATTTATTACCACTAATTACAAAGTGAAATGCAGCTAATAAAGGTGTCTATAATAATGGGTTATGTACCAATATATCTACTGGCCTTTTCCAAATTCACCTCAATAGCAGATATTTCAGGCTATGAATGAATTTTGAATCGAGTTATGGTGGTACTCCTGCGGGATGTTTGTCATAGTCCGAGTTATTTGAAGCTCCTTTAGATGTGTACGGAGCCATGTTCAACTATCATATGTAGTAATGTATTTTATTATAGATTAGGCTTCGTAACTATTATAGCAATAATACAATAATATTTAACAAAACATGTTCAAAAATGTAGTTGATTCAGTAATGTCCGGCTCCCTCGCCCGAAATTGGCCAAGAGTCTGTAAATCCCTTAACCTGTGTGTATCAGGTACCGTTGTGAACTAGATAACCACCTTGTTTGAGCAGTGTGCTAAATGGTGGGCGTTGTCATAGGATGTAAACAAAAATGGACGCCAACTGAATAGAATGAGAGGAAAGGCACTATATTATACTCTTGGAGGATTTTCGTCAATCCTTTTCATCCGTTAGCAGTTTCTCTGACTCACGATAATGTACAATATGCCTATAGTAGAGCACCCAAATAACATAATAATGCCTACACCATCACAGAAAGTCGATCGTGAAAGTTACAAATTATTATCCTTGGGATTAAAAGAATATAGTAGAGAGAATAGACAGAGAATCAAGTGCGGCACTCTAAACCTATTGCACCTTTCATATAGTTCGCTGAGTTCCGTGCTGGGGCTGCATGTTAGGAATGGTAAAAAGGTAGTGAGAAATCGCCAATTAATGATGAGTGTCCATTAGCACAACGCATATAGGCTATGTGAATTATAGAATGAAAATACAGGAGATCGCGCTCGATCGATGGCTTCGCGACACAGATAGATATGCATATGGAAGAGGAGCGATCGCAGAGTGAGCGTGTCGGAAGATATTACTATATCATGTCGCTAAGCAGTCATGGTCTGGGAATCTGACCTGGCTACGACTTCAGTACTTTATGAAGTATAACGGTCTGGAGGTTATATGGGAATTCATAACAGCATGGATAACTGCGCGACTCGCGACGAGAGAACGAGAGAGTCTCTGGCTCGAGTTAGGTCGATAGTACTGATACGAGAAACTCATAATTAGCAGTGTGTAGATTTGGCGGGAGAGTTACGAGCATTTGTGAGACACGAGAGATATTCTGTGCGAGTCCTTTGAGTGCTCCTCGACGTCATACACCCTCGGGGGCAACCTGATACAGTGATCGTATAAGAGTACAATTGACGAGTGATGCCATAAGTCTCGTGCGTAGAATCGAAGTCTCTCGATCCGAGATGTGCCTCGAGACCTGGAGAGAACCGTCCTATGGGTTTTACCTCTGATGTTGTCTGGGACTTCATCTCTACACTGATCTCTTGAGAGAAAGTGGTATTAGCACACTGCCGCAATCGTGAGTAAGACGCTCGCGGCTAATTGCTCTCGTCCTGCTATTGCCTGGACGATATATGTCTTTTTCATTGCGATTCAGTCTTTGTAGTCTATACGAATACTTTACTATGCGAGAGAGGTTTTCTGTCATGTGCTATATCAGAGCTGCTCGCTGGATCGTCTTGTTCCATACTTTGTTCTTTCAACAAGTGTACAATGCAGCTGTGCGAGGATATGTACGTAAATTAGTGGTTTTGAGTCTGTCGTTATTTTAATTAGCTTTTAGTTCCATTACGAATCCGGGTGATGTAAGTTATACGAATTAGCGAGTTTAGAAGAAGCGATGGTATTGGTGTAGATATAAGCGATCGAAGGAATAAAAATCCAGAAATTATCGAAAGCTCTATGATCAGAGATATTTACATAAAGTTATATAAGAGGATTTTAGGCATTATATTATACGGAGGTGATAGATTATAAGTTATTGTTCACGCCGAGACGTTATTATAATATATTTAAAATATATATAATATATATATATAATTTATATATATAATATATATATATATATATTAATTAATTATATAAATATAATCTTACATATATAATTATTAATAATTAATATAATATATATTATATATATATATAATATTTATATAATATATTATATTATATATTAACTATATAATATATATATTATCACAATTATACATTTATATATATATATAATTATAATATATATATAATAATATAATTAATTATCATTTAATTAATAGGGGGTAACATTAAGTAAAATTAATTTTATCGTCTTGGGTGAAGGGGTACGCGATCAAAAAAAAGTTTGGAGACATACTTAGTCTTAATATATATAATTGTAAGATGAATTAAATAAAAACTTTTAATAATTTACAATAATAATATAAATATATCTATATATATATTATATACTATCTGTGGAGGCATAAAGCAAGAGGCATATCAAAAATCATCAAATAGGAGTTGAAGAAAAATACCGAAACGAGGATCATTATATAAAAATTTATATTAATATAAATAAGTGGACCGACATGTTTCCGATAAAAACGTACGATTAAGAATGTGTGCTATCAAATTATAAGTTGAAGAAATTAAAGATAATTAATTATATCTTAAATTTTACAAACAATTGTCAATTAGGTAGAATATAATTATATATAATATTATATATAATATATATAAGATTAATATATATATTTAAATTATATATATATATATATTAAAATATTATATATATCATATATATATTATATATTTTAATTATATAATATTATAATATATATATTATAATATATATATATATTATATATTAATTATTACTATATATATATATATATATATAATATATATTATACTATATATATATATATATTAATATATATATATATATAAATATATCTATTAATTATATATTAATTATATATTATATTATAATAATTTAATATAATATTATTTAACATTAATTATATATATATATAATTATATATATATATATATATTAATTAAATATATATATATTATTAATAATATATATATATTATAATTATATATAACATTAATTTATAAGCTTGTTGGTAAATTATTTATTATTATTTCTTAAAGAATAGAATAAAAATTTAAAAAACTAAGATATAATTATTCAAATATTGGAATAGTTAATCACACGTTTAAGTAAGCTTCAATGTATTGATGCTCTCTTTCTATTTTATTATTTAATGATACAACAAGAGTATTTAGAAGTATTATTTTTACTTACGTCCTTAAGATTAACCTAGAGACTATTTGTCATCATCACTACTCTACTTACTCTCAGTCGAGTTCGCTCTTCTATTACCTCATCTTCAACGTATCCTCCTCGCTTCTGCTCCTCCTTTTCTGTTCTGTAGGTGTTCTCTCCCCATGTTTTTAACTGAATACTCTTGGTAATAAATTACCTTCTCAATCTCTACACTGTCCTCTATCAATACACACAATATATTTCTTTTTCTATCAAGATATTACATATTTAATCTATGCATCTCTACTCATCTCTTATCCTCATTCATACCCATTAATATATTATCTCTCTATCACATACATAACATGATATTTATATCATACACATTTATTTTCTTCTGTTTCGTATAAATAACATCTTCTCTCTCATACTCAATCTATCTATAATATATCTCTCTCTCAAAGTTCTTTGACTTGTTTAATTTTCCTAAAGACTGAAGCCAATTTTGGTGTCATAATATCTATCATTCCTCTCTATGATACATTGGTGTCTGCTGCATCCTCCACAGCTTTTGAAACAAAAGAGATATTTTAACTTCAGTGATATACTATTTAAATAGTATTTACCACTGACAATGTAGTGCAAGGGTGCAATGTATAATCAATGTATGTATGATAGAGAAGAGGTCTATTTTCTATATATAAAGTAAGATCAAATGAGTCTTAAATTGATATTTAAATTTTAATTAATAATAATCATATATAATGATACATATTGAGTCTGACAGATTAATACATTAAAATTATATATTAAATCTATTATTATTTATACTATATATAATATATATATTAATATAATATTATATATTAATAAAATTATATATTATTTTAATATATTATATATATAATAATTTATTATATTAATAATTATATATATATATAATATAATATATATATTAATATATATTTATATATATATAATTATATTATAATTAATATTTATAATTATATATTATAAGTATATAATATATAATATAATATAATATAATATCGTAATATAGACACACCATAAAATAGATTTTAAGAAAAAGTGTGTTTTGAGTAGAATTACCTGAGAGATAATAAATATATATTTTTATTAAAGGCCCTTAGTGTCAAATAGAAAATGGCGTTGTAGAGTAGACCACTCTAAAGGTCACCTATATCTTAGACCTAGAATATACTTTCGCATTTTTAAAAGATAAGTGATTAAAATATGATTTTTTTTTTTAAAGTCAAGATAAAATTTTAATCATTATCATACCATATTTAATTATTGATTTTATTCCTTTTTTGTATAAAAGTTATTATTGTAGTTTTAACTGTTTTAGACCAGGATGTTTTTTGATGTAATGATGTACTTTATAATTATGTCAAAGATTACTCATAGAGTATCATCTGATTTTATATATTATCTGAGATTTAATAAAAAACAATAATATTAGATGTAGAAATCAGCTAATCAGAAATTAATCACTACATGATACATATTGTATTCATGTATAGTGATAGTACGAATCTTGTGCGAGGGTAAGCCAATAAATTTTTCCAGTTTTAAATAGTTGTTTCGGAGTTTGTACTGTTCTATTTCTTCTCACATATTAATATATATATTTTTCTCATAAATATATTATTTATGAAAATTAAATTTTAATGATGAATTCAGCTATTTACAGCCAGATATACGTATATATAAATATTCTATATAAGATAAAATCGTTGTTAACAATATATAATCAACATATATCGTTATAAGAAAATCTAAGATATGTGCATAATGTTGAATTCCTAATATGCAAATAATTTTTCAACAAAAAAAATATATCATATATATTTTCTCCAATTAAATAATAATGTTAATATTCATAAATTATTAACACTCCTTTTAAAAAATATATTCTTTCTATTTAAAGAAAGACATTAAAAGATAATCATACTTTTAAAAGTGAGACATAAGAGAATAAAATTTCTTTTTAAAAAGTTTAAGACAAAAAATTTTTTTATATATATATAAATACATACACTAAAAATTAACAATTTATGAGGATTCACATTGATATCCTAAATATTATGCCGAGAAGAAAGACTCACCAAGAGAACCATTAAATCATAATCAAAGGCACATACATCATGAAACAAGAGTAAATCAATGAGCAGCAGAAAATAAGAGAGAATAAATAATAATAATCCCCATAAAAAATAAACGGGCCCTTTTAATCGGAGAGAAATCAGATTATAACTTCCAGCTCTTCAGCAAATCGAAATGCAAATCTAAAAGTTAAAGACTTTCAAAAAGCCAATCTAACTTATATTTTATTCACATTAACAAAAATGAATAGCGACGAATCAGACTCATCTTCTGTCCTTGTAAGTAGAGGATCATCTAACTACAGAATAATAATAATAATAATAATAAGTAATAGCCAGAAACATCTGGTATCACATCTCCACGGAACTACAGAAAAATTTATGGATATGACATTCAACATTGTGAAGTGGAAGGAACTAAAAATACAAAAGAATACCTATCTCTCACCAATCTCACATTTAAACGAGCTAAAGATTATTCCCTGCAAAAAAAAAAAAACTATATTATATAATATAAATATAATATTTAAATATTCAATTATTATAAAAAAAAATGCTTAATCTTTAATTTTAATAATAAATATATAAATTACAATATAATATTTTTTCATTTAAATCATATTAATATTAATAGAATATCATTAGATCCTTAAGCATAAATCAATTTATTAAAAATTATAATGGGATTTAAGATAATATAGATATCTAAATATATATATATTCGACCGACACTCATACATATAATTGATAATAATATACAATAATAATAATGACTCATAATATAATAATAAATACAACTCAAATCATGTGATGGAATTAATCTGAAGAGGCTCACCTTTAATTGTTCTGAACGACGGCTCATGATCTTCCTTACCTCCGAACAGTTTTTGGTGTGTCCCTTCTCTGAGTCATGTAATTAACCAACATTAACTACTACATACTTACAGTAGAGTTAGCTAATTATACACATCATAGGGGAATCAATTGGCTACGGTTCCTAATATTTTTATAATTAATCGCAATTATACTTAGTCTCTTATATATTAAATAACCTACAATTCTATAAATGGCATCGCTTCATATTCTGTTATTTTTACAACAATCACGGATTACAATAGGTTAAAGTACTTGCAAAATAGTAGTAATACGGAGGTGATGAGTGTAAAATAATTATACTAGTAACTAGTGAACGGTAAAACACTAAACAATATAAAATAAAATAAATAATTATAAAGGCCATCCACATCCCTCACCTTACCATATTCTCTCACACTTACACTATGGAATCACATTTTTGGATATATACCCGTTATTTAAAAGGTGGTAGGTACATTATACACTCGGTCGCTTAAAACATATCCGGAGATACATTCTCTATCTAATAATCATAAAATCAAAAAACAAAAAATGCTTATCTGCTCAGACAAGAAAAATTACAATTATTCCCTACAATCACATTTAACGAATTTAGTTATAACCAATTATATATAATAATAACACGAAAAAAATAATTTCCTACGTATCATAGCAAATGCGGTCTACTATCTGCAACACATTACGTACACGTTATAACACATACAGATGCTAAAACTTATCCCTTACCTGTTATTAGTTTACAATAACAATGCTTTAATGATATACCATAAATGGTATTTAATGAACATTAGAAAAAGATATAACCTTTCCCTCAGATCCCTATTACTAATATATTCATATTCAATTTCCTTTTATCTATTTCCGACATTCCATTTTTACCTCCATAAACAACAGCACCTAGTCCTCACCACGGTATAATAATTAATATGATTTTATAATTTGCTAATATGATGGCTGTGAACAGTACCACCTTTAATAAATAATAATACATAAATAGTATTTATAGCTATATATGATTCACTATAATGATATAATAAATTATGAATTTAAACAATAATAATATAATAATAATTATAATATATATCACGCATTAATAATCTTGTTTCGTTTTTAATTCCTTATTATTAATTTAAATTAAATAATAATATTCTATAAGCTGGTTTCGTAATTAATAGGATATAATAATAATAGTTTTCACTTTTAATTGCATAAATAAATATAATTAATACTGTATAACTCTCTTGCACTTCCATATTTACCTATTCTCTCCTTTATCTCTCCCACACATCCTCTCACACTTTCGTAAAGATCCCGTCCCGAGTACTTAAACACTAGTATAAACATTCCGCACTCTCTCTCTCCCGTCTCTCTCTCTCTTTCTCTCTTGCTTCTCTCTCACTCTCTCTCTCCTCTCTCCTCTCTCTCTTCTGTCTCACATTCTCGCACTCTCTCTCTCTCTCTCTCTCTCACTCTCTCACTCACTATCTCAAATATATAAACATTAAATACTTCCTCTTTAAACTATGAACATTCGTGACAAAACATGTTCCCTTTCATTTAAATGCCATCAATCCTAAAACATTTACTAAATACATATCACACTTACAACCATATAATATCAGTCTCGTGCTGAATAACACCATTCATATAATATGAGAATGCTGTTGCTCATGAAATTTACAAGTTTTTAATACATTTACGATAGCTACAAATCTTCCCTACAAACTCAATAAGCTAATAAATAACACCAAATACTAATACGTTCTCATATTATAATATAAACATTAACATTTACAGTATTAATATATCTATTTATAGAAGACAATAATTATAATTACTATATAATACCAAATAATAATTAAATATATAAATATAATTATATATATTATAATAAAATAATAATATATATAATAATAATAATAATAATATATAATAATAAATTATATATATCATATAAATATAGCCACTATATATTATAATTACGTTATATTATTCATTAAATAATAATAATATATATATCTATATAATATATAATTCAATAAATCACATTCTCCTCCAGTATACAATGAAAATATCGAGAAGTATCACATCCTTTTCACACTAAATTTTACCTTATTTATATCTCCCGCACACCCACCTATAAGATCCTATATCATTATTATATATAATCAGAGGAAATAATAACATAATAACTAATAATAATAAATAATTCATATAATCCACCTAAAAATATATTACATAATCTACCATTATACTCAATACACCCATAATATCACTAATCAATATCATTATATACGAATCATTAATACATACATCAATAAGAATAAAGATCTGCAACTGATAGAAAAACAATTCAAATTACTAGAATAAATAATAATGTGATTATATTATGACTAATCAATAATAATAAACAATAACATACAAATAATTACACTACCTTATAATAACATTCAAAACTATCTATTCAATAATTCTCTCACTCTCTCCTCAGATTTACCACACAAAACCAAGTTTAAATTTCTAACATGTCTAAATACATATAATACATAAAATTTTACTCATATGATATCCCGTAAATAATAATTAATAATAATTAATCACAATATCATCAGATCTCACTCCTCTCTCCCCTCGCATTCTTATCACTCCAGCACACACATATTTCATCCCACTCCACTCATATTCAATGCATTCTTTCATCCTTGTTTCATTCATAGTAAGCAAATTCAATTTACCCTTTCTAAATACGTTCATCACCTCTCTCCTCTTCTCCTCGTCATTTCTTCATCTGATATTCTATTTACCCAAACGATTCATACAATTTCGCCGAAAGATAAAAGGTCGCTTACGGAGGTCACGATAAGGTCTGAGGCATGTATTAGCATTCCAAACGTAAAGATAAATGGTAATGGGGTCGCCAACCCAACTACTACTGACCCTTGAGTCATCTCTCATGACAAGCAGAAAGTACATTGTTGTTAAATTCTTTCTCCCCCCACCACAAAGGGATATATGGTAAAAAGTGTTTTCTGCAATAGTAGTAGTGTTTTATGGTATGTGTGTGGTAATGGAGAGTCTACTCCCGTGTAAGAAGAATGTGAATATGAGCGTAAGAGAGGAGAACCATTGTGCTCTGAAGTATCATGAGATGTGCCCTATACCCCAAATGCCCCAAATGCCCCAAATGCCCCAAATGCCCAATGAGAGGTAATCTCATAGCTTCGAGAGCGCTACTTCTTATCTCTCATCTACATCATCTCTCTCTCTCTCTCATACTCACTCTCACATAACAATGAATAATTAATAATAATTACTCTCTCTCTATCTACATATAATCTCTCTCTCTCTCTCAATTCTCAATTTTTATTTTTTGGTTTTAATTCATCACTCTCTCTCTCTCGTCATCATATATATATATATAACTCTTTCTCTGTATCGTCACTTCTCTCTCTCTCTCTCTCTCTCTCTTCTCTCTCTCTCTCTCTCTCTCCCTTTATTTATATATATATATATATATATATATTATATATAATATATTATCTAATATTATATATATATATATATATATATATATATATATATATATATATATATATATATATATATATATATTATATATATATATATATATATTTATATATAAATTCTTGTTTGTATTCATAAAATTTTTTTTAATTAAATAAATTGAATATCAATTAGAAATAAAATATTATAAAAATATAACAAATAAAATATTACATTAATTAGAAATTCCTTTTAATTTAACAGTCAATGAGTTAAAAATAAATAATAAAAATAATAATAAAATAAACAAAGAAATAAAATATTTTATTTCAAAGAATATCAAAATATTTATTTATTTATTTATTTTTATATTTTATTGTTTGTTAATTTTTTTAATATTTAATAATTATTTTGTGAGTCTCTTTTGATGCACGTGAAACCTTTCAGCCACAATTTTGACTTTGATTTTCACGCTCTATTTTTTTTTCTTTCACCTGTGGGAGAGGGTCGCTGGTAAAGGGGAAGGAGATGGGAGGGGAGTGTTGTTGGCGGGGTGAGAGGGGCGAGAGAGAAGTAGAGGGGTCTGATAACTTTGCTTATTATAATGTAGAACCACTCCTTTTAATTTCTAATGTGGAGGGTTCGCCCTAATAACAAGTTTTTCATCTCTGATTGACATAAGTTGCCTAACAACAACAACAACAACAACAACAACAACAACAACAACAACAATAATAATAATATTAATATTAATAATAATAATAATAATAATAATAATAATAATAATAATAATAATAATAATAATAATAATAATAATAATAATAATAATAATAATAATAATAATAATAATAATAATAATAATAATAATAATAATAAAGTTTATTGTCTTCACAAGATTCTAACTAAATCCATTCTTAATTTGAAGTAAATACAATCATACAGTAGTATATTTATATATAATACTTTCTAATTAATAAAAATCAATATCAAAATGTTATAAATAAATACACTGATGTATATACTGCGATTCAAACAGTAGATTGATTGGCTTGCTTCATCAAAGTTATATGATATATATACTATATATATGTATATAAATATATATATATATATTATATATATATATATACTACTATATATATATAATAAACTATATAATTAAAATATATATATATATATATATATATATATGAACTGAAATATATTAAAATAAAGAACTCGGCAAAAAAGTTTTGCGGGCCCGTAAATTTAAAAAGAAATTTATGATTTTGGTATAATTTCTTAAACTCTGATCATATAAAAGCAAATATGGAGAAAATTTCTTTCATTAATTCTCTGCCCCTTCTTTAAATTTAAAAAGGGTTCAGCCTTGTTGGGTCTAGCCTGTAAATTATATATATATATTATATATATATATATATATATATATATATATATATATAAATTATAATTATATATAATATAATATATATATATATTATATTATATATAATATATATATATTTATATATATATATATATATATAATATATATATATATATATATATATATATATATATATATATATATATATATAAAATTACAAATTGTGTTTTGAGAGTTTTTATTCCTAAAATTCTCCTTTAAAAATAATTTAAATTTTTTTTTTAATTTTCAACATTTCATTTGTTTCTGTTTATTAATAAAAGGATATTAGTTTTAGGTGTCAATAAGTAGTGATGACCTGGAGGGGCTTTTCATCCACTTCTGAAAACCGGTATTTGAAAAGTTTTCCAGGAAACCCAACAGGTTGTTATCTTTTTTGCTCTTTAATTAAATAGGAAAGCAAACCGGCGCATAACTTTTATGACAAAGCAGAGAACCATTTCTTAAAATTTTGACAACTCACCATTGAATATGTATGTAATAAAATCTATGTTCGGATTGTTAAATCTTGCATATCATATAAGTATCAAGGTTGTAAGATATTATTTTTAGAGTTGTTTATCAGGAGAGAAAAAAAAATTAATAATGTAAATTAAAGGTGTTTGGACTCGGAGCCAATATTGGAGCCATATCATTTTAAAACGGTGGGACCTGAGCCGGAGTCGGAGTCGGAGTTGAGGGCACCGCAGCCATAGTTATTTTAATTTAGATAATTTATAAACACCCATTAACTAACAACTAATTTAATATATTTCATTTTAATGCTAGCTATTCAATTAATTTCTCCAAATTGAAATAAAGACAACTATGTATCTAATATTAATTTAACTCTGAACAATAAATAAAGATTAAAAAATAGTTTCCAAAAAAGCCAAAAAAAAAAAAAAAATATTGAAGTAAGAAAACGAGTTAAAAAAAAAACGGTATGTTTTTCTCGTTGTGAATATGTCTAGGAAAAAAAAACCCGGATTCGTTGATCTGAAGAAGGTCTCTTTCTCCTTCCTCTCTCTCGTTCCCGTTCCTTCGCCTGTGGTGCATCAAAATCAATAAGTTCTTCTTCTCCTTCTTCGGCGTTCGATTGACAAACAAATACTTACGCCCCAAGAAATCCGACGGTGATGAGGCTCATTCGGTTCAAATGAATAAAATGAATTTATTGTTACACATCATCATGGCTCGCTTTGATAACACCTCTTAAGATTTAATTAAATGAACACACACCTACACACACCTACACACACCCCCACACCCTCACACACACGAGGTACTTACATACATACTAACGTATCATAATAAATAAAATATATAATAATAATATATATATATATATAATATTATATATATATATATTAATATAGTATATTATATATATATATATATATATATATTATATGATATGATGATCGAGGAAATATATATTGAGAGGAGATTATATATGAGAGGAGAGATATAGGAGTAGGAGGAGAGAGAGGTAATGTTGAAGAGAAGGTATAGCATTTGTACTGAGGAGCATAGTACAGAGGAAATGACTGTTTGGATGGGGTGAGTAGTGGAGAAGGAGACTGTACAGATTTGATTGGAGATGTTGGATAAGGAGAGAGGAGTATGGACACGTTAAAGGATAATATATATGGTAAAATAGTGTGTAAATCAAAATAAGAGATGATCCTCGGGTATTTATTCGTAAGTGACACAGAACGCGTGTGATCATTGTGTGAGAGTGAATGTCCGCTTGTGATGTATATAGACCGAAAAGGTTAGGCAGATTAAAAATTACTTAAAAATGAGACTTAATGCGAACAATTCTGGGCAGTCGAGAGACGTATGTGTGTAAGTAATTACTTTCTCTTAAAACAACAAAGATTTCAATAGCTATACTAGAGTTGTATAGGTAGAGATAGCTAGCTCTAAGTGAAAAGTATGATTGATTTTGTGTTGTGAAGGAAAGAAATGTTTGAGGTATGGTTGGATGTTAAATTCCAGTGAGGATTAGGGAATGGATTACCCGGATCGTTATGTTGTTTTATTGGTTAAGAAAATTTAAGTGATTAGTGGGGGGCATTGAGAGGGATGAGGGTATAAGAAGGAAGTGGGTAAGAATTTAAGAGTGAGAATTTAACAACAAGCGAATAAGTATTTAAGGAGCTTCGCAAGTGATAATCAGTGAATGTTTGAAACCCAAGTTTGAAAACTGGAGCAAAATTCCTTATGAAGCCAAAGTGAAGGAGGACATAGAGGTTGTGTATAAGGGCGCTCAAGAGGCTAGGCAAAAAAGGTTGTGGGCGGTGAAGTATGTGGAGCTCTAACGTATTGAAACGAAGACATATCAATACGTAACAACAAATAAGGGTATACCCCTAAATTTGAGGAGAGAAGAGGTAGGGATGAGGTGAATGAAAGAGGGGAGATGAAGTGAGACAAGAGAAGGCCCGGAGTTTAAGAAGAAGGATAGAAAAGAGATAGAGAAGGGAAGAGAGAGATGCAGAGAGTATGGGAGAGAGATAGAGATATGGAAGAGGATGTTAGCGTAAGGAGAAAAGGCACCGCGAATGATGAGAGAGTAGTAGCTTACACAAAACGTAGATAAATCTGAAAATAAGGCGAAGGTTAGGTCATAGAGAGAGTATGAGTGCTGAGTGATATTAGGGCAGAGCAGGAGAGAAAATAAGAAGGATAATACTATATAGAAAGGTTATTGCTATGTAAACAAGTGAAGGAACATGCTGAAAAAAATGGAAGAGAAATGGCCGGTTAATTCATCATTGGAGGATATTGCAAGTCTTGGTCCTGTTTTTTTGTGTTTAGTGTGTTAGTTTGTATGATAATTTACTAGGGTAAATTAACCACAAGGGTTAACACCGGCAATTGGTGTTAGCTCCTTCCTGGAAGCAATTGTCAAGTTCTAGATAATTAAAGACCTGAATGAGAATATAATAGCAAACATCCTATATGTGGCCCTCTTCTAGATAATACTTTGCATATACATAACACTATCGTGTATCTGACAACTAGCACACTATCCAACACACATAGCATCAGCTACACAGACAACACACAGCACGAGCACAGCAGAGTGGAGAGGGGTATATACTATATATATATAATATATATATATAGTAGTAACTACTTATTCCGAAACTTACTGCTATAAACTCAGTTTAGTACTAAGTATAATGAAGAATAGTGATAGTTTATAAAGTGTGTGAGTGTTGAGTTATTTTGATGGTTGTTAAGAAGGGTATAATACGGTGATTTTGGGTGAGGATGAGGTACTATAATTTAGAAGGAGGGATATATATATAGGGTAATTAGATAGTATTAAATAGGAGAGAATTGTAGTAGAAGAAAGGTTCTGGAGCTAAGGTGTGGTAAAAATTCATGTTTACAAAATACTAAAAAAACGAAAAATCAAAAAAAGAAAATAGCTAAAGACTCTGGTAGAAATGTAACAAGGAACGGGAAAAAGTGTCAATGATGACAATAGATTGATAGAGAGAAAAATATAAAGAGAGAGAAGGATATAGCCTAAAAGATAGGACACACTGTATAAGTAAGAGGGTAAGAAGATAAGGCTAAATGTATAAGAAAGAAGAAGAATGTAAGAATGATAGGAAGAAGAAGAAGGAGGAGACAATATAAGGTATAGAAAGTATGAGAGTGTTTAGAGAAAAGGATATTATTAGCTGAAGAGAGTATTTATGTAATGAAGAAGTCGAAAAAAGAATTGGCAGGAATTCAGAAAGTGCGGAAGAAGAGAGAGACATGAATATAGTGAAAAAGAATAGAGTGTGATATCATTTAATGTGCTAAGTAGTAAGGAGAGATAGAAGCTTGGTGCTCGTGAGTTCAAATTCTTGTGACCAGATAGATACTATGATCACGGGGATGGCATTGAGAAGAAATGGAGATAGGGGGAGTGTGGAGAGAGACAAGAAAAGAAGTGAGCTTTGATTTAGTGATGGAATTTGCAACAGGCTATGAAGATTACCTAGGAAGAGCTCTACAACGACCACTGAGTGTAAGGAAATATCTATAAGTTGTTTTCGTCACGTGGTTGTCAATTTGCATGCTTAAGCTTCGAGGCTTGAAATGGTGATCAAAAAGTCGCTATGCTACTTAGACGAATATTAATTAAGGTAGTGTGAAAATGTATGCTTATGTATTGAAGAATAAAATAATATGATAGTATACAAAAGCGAATTGAGGTCTTAATGAGCTGATTCTAGTACCGCAGATTGCCGTGTATGGAATGGTCTGATTAATGTCTATCCTCTATGCTGCACTCTCTCTATGTATAAGGATGGTATTTAAAAGAATAGATATTGTTGCTAGGTGTGAGGGACATAAAGAGGAGTGTATTTTTGCGACCTACATTTTTTTTAAATGTGAAGAATATAGAGAAAATTAGTGTTAAAATAGCGCAAGAGATGTGTGTATTGTTGTAGAGGTGTTCTTTTCTATTATATCTTCTATTCTCTTCTCTTCATATATTCCATTTATTCGAACGGCCCCAAACTTTTTTCATAGATTTTTTTGTGTGTTTTATTTTTGACTTGTTTAAGTGTATATCTTGTACAGGAGTATGTGAATTTTGATCAGTCCTTATACTCGGTAGGATCAGGATTTACTTTATTACAGGCTGTTTACTCCTTGCGTTCGTTCTTTTGTTTACATAAGTTGACGCTTTTGAAAGTAAACGAGATAAAAGAGAGAGATAAGTATAAAGTATATAATGTATATTTTGAAGTGAACTCGAAAATGTCCATCGGATTATAGTGAGAAGATATATGTTTAATGTAATGTAATAGATGAATAGCAGAGTGGAATAAACAGTAAGACTCATGATGAGAGTTAATAAATATTTTAATAGAAATAATAATAATAATATTACATTAGTGAAATAATAATTAATAAATGAGATAATAACAGTGGGAATTGAATAATATCAAGATTATATAAGATAGAGTGAATAAAGATAATGATTATGATAGATAATAATTAATCAATAATAATAAAATAATAATAATAATAAGGTAATAAGATTAGAGCCTGTAAGCAATTATTATAAATCGAGTGAATTAGATATGAGATAATAATGAAATCTAAAGTTAATTAAGATTGCGAACTTTAGGTCATATTAAGTATAATAATTAAGGATAATATGTTATATTAATATATGTTAATACAAGTATATATAATAATGATATTAATAATAATAAAATAATATTAAATGATAAGTAGAAGACATAAATGGAATCTGATAAGAGGTATAAAGAATTTAATTATAGATATTTAGAAATATACAATACATAAATAATAACTCAATTAATACATTAGAGATAGCTGAAGAGAGAGTCATAATAGATCTTGAAGATAAGAAAATTAATGATAAAATAAGTAGTAAGAATAGTAGAGATAATCGTATATTAGAGATGATATGTAGATAAGTAATGAATTTAGAATAAGTAATAATGGATATGATATATATAATAGAATAAAATAAATAAGATAAATGATATAATCAAGTGATTAATAATATAATATAATCCGTAATGTGTTAAATGTATGAGCATGAATAACTCTACAATGAATGCAGTTTAGAGCCTATAGTATGAGCGGGAAAATATACACTTAATGCTAACAGATTTAACAGATAATCATGAGTAATGAATAAAAATAGAGTGATGTTATTAATAATAATGTACTCTCATAAGTATAAAGGAAATATAGTCAATTATGATTAATAAGATAATGAGAGATAACATTATAAGCTCAAATGATTTTCAATGAAGAGTCAGATAAAGTGAAATAAAGAAAGAGTGAATAATAATAATAATAACATAAATATAATAATAAAGGTAAGGAATATAAAAGGCTGGAGGATGATTGAAATAACATATCACATAGATACGAAATGTCAATATATATAGTGAGATATCTAAATCGCATAATAATAATGGTTACTCGATATGAAGCATTCTTCTAAATGAGGTAGGTATTATATATGATCATCAAATCGAGTTCAAACTTAAAAAAAAGGATATTAATAAAATAAGGTAAGAAGCAAAATAATTAAAAAATGTAAATAAGAACTAGAGAGTGACATTAATAACATTAATAAAATACTACTATGAAATGTTTCTATATCTCTTTCTTAAATTATACTCTCTACTGTCCAGTGAAAGCTCGAGCAAGCCACGCAATTCACCATGATCCCTCCTAGTCTTGCGAAGAGGAAGGTGGATTGATATGCTGAAAGGTTGTTAATTAGAATAAATAATCTATATTTATAAGTTAACTGTATTTCATATTATATTATTTATATATTATTATATATATTAATTATATTTATATATATATTTATTAATATATATATATAATAATTTATTAATTATATATATTATTTAATTAATTTATTATATTATATTATTTATTATAATTATAATATATTATTACTATTTATTAAAATTATTAATTATTATTTTAAATTTATATTATTTTATTTAATATTAAATTTAATTATATGGTAATTACACCACTCAAAAAAGTATTTACCTCTGGTTATAAGGAGAAATGATCCGGCTCAGAAGTATCCATGATACAATATCCTCAGGTATATCTCAGTAGCTCCAGATATCATTTGTATCCGGCCGGATTAACCGGTAATAATATAGCCTCATAGTATATGTTATCTTTTCCTCCGTTAGGTATGAGTAGTAATTATTCAAAATAATATATTGAATAATTATATAATTATATACTTAATATATATATATATATAATATTATAATTATATATATATATATATAAATTATAATATATATATATAATATATATAATATATATATATATATATTAATATATAATATATATATAATATATATATTAATAAATTAAACAGCCAATTGAAAGAGAACCAATTATAATTTAGTATTATTTTAATATACGATTATATACATATTATATATATATATATATATATATATTAATATATATATATTATTATATATAATATATTATAATATAATATATATATAATAATATATATATATATATATATATATATATATATATAAATAATATATTATATATAATATATATATATATATATATATTATATATATATATATATAATATATATATATATAATATCATTGTCATTTAAGATCTTATCTCTGAATGTTGATATTTAGATGTTGGGTACCAATGTTATATTATTTAATTCATCATTTATGTTTACTGTAAAATACAATTATATCTTGAATATTTATATATATATAGGTGAAACTTCATAATAATATACATAATAATATATATATCTTTATAACCTAATAGATTCTAAAAAAAATTTGTATAAAATAATATAAAGATAATAAATAAAAAGTGAGTTGATATACAATACTCAAATAATATTATTTCAATGCATATAATATAAGTACCTTATTCTCATGTATATTTTGAGTTTAAATTTAATTTAACTTAATATACTAATAAACTTTAACTAAAAATATACCGTATAATATAGCTCAAAAATAAATTATATATACTGAATATTTATTTCTTGTGATGTTTGCTGCAGAGGTATACAAAGGAGTAGGTCCAACGTGTAAAACTTTGTGACACTTAAATTTTTGGGCATCTCACTCAGAAATTCGACAATATTTTTTTAGTTACTCCTTCTAATATTGCTCAGATAATTAATATATTACTGAGGATAATGATATAATATATTAAGTCCATTCCGAACGCTCAATTCGGGTACCGGCATAAACATATTTCAAATTTCAGCAATCCTAAATATATTCCGGTCAATTTATATTGGTTATATATCTCCCGCAACGTACTCGAGAATTGCATATACCGGTATACTAAATGGCGGAAACCGGCCCTACTCTCATTGTAATATATATTTATACATTAAATTATGATTGAATTAATGAATGTCTTATTTAATTTAATCATTATTTTACATAATTAAATAGTGATAGAATCTTAGGTTATATTCCTTATACTAATGTATTATACTAAAGAATAAATAATTTGATTAAATTAATCTTAAAATATAATTTGGCAAATTTGTTAAATCCTTCTACCAAAGATTATAATGAAAAAAAAAGACGTAAATAAAAAAATTAATAAAAATAAATATTTATTTGTAGTGATTAGGTACATTCAATAAATTTGAAATTATAATTGCCTATTGGATATCATTATGAGACTAATTTACTACTTACATTCCGTTTCCTACTTATTCGCTTTTATCCTTCATTCTATACTTACTTTCATATTGTTCCTGTTTTTAATATACTCTTCACACCTACCTCACTAACTCATCTCACTTTCCATACTCTACCTCTACATGCTCATCCATCTCATATTCCGCAATCATTATATAAGTTAACCTTTTCACATAATGACTATTTAATTTGCCAGATATTATACTATAAGGGTATTATAAAATAAATTTCAAATGTTGCTTATGATAAAGCGCGGACGAGTCATCTTTATTTTATGGCGTAAATTAATTAGCTAAATGCAATGCAGTTTACTCTACGCCTTCGATGCAATATCTACATACTGAGATAGACTAATTTAATATATAATCTAACAACACCACTAGTAATGCGTCACAGATTGATGTGAACTACCAGCGGGGTATCACCGTACGGATGGTTTAATTAGTATGAAAATGGAGATCATACGATATTAATAATGTATATAAACTTCGTTCTACTTCTTAGTTCTAAGTTTGGAATTATGAGGGAAATATGCTAATGTATGGATGGATTACTCCTGACAGCGCTTCACGGCGCATACTCATCCTGTTTTTCTCTTGGCTAATTTGGACAGAACGGATGGCCGGAGTATGCCTAAAAATAGAGATTGGTAGATCTTTTACTTATTTTTTTGGCTTCTTGTATTGAGAAGATTGTAAGGTAAGCACAATTTGATAATAAGTAATTTGGTGTTCTTCCTCCATTTCTCCCCTGTTACCATATAAATTTACTCCTTGACATTCGAGTATCCGTTTGTTTCTCATACTAGCTAATGAACTCTCCCACATATTATTTCAGATCCATAGCAGTGTTGAGACGCTTTTCACATCTCTCGATATCTTTACTATAATTGACAACATATAATGCTATACCGTTAAATTAACTATTATATCATTCATTTGGCGTTAGGTCCAAAAAAACCAAATTTCAGCCTGGCAATAGCTAATACCATATAACAGTTTTGGCTATCCCCATTTTAATAGAAGTGATATTAACATTAATCCATTCGAATCTATACTCCATACAACCTTAAGTGATTGTGTCAAATGTACAAATCTACTGCTAATGTCTAATACACACCTAGTTGATCCTCTTTAGTGTATTAATTTATTGGTACCCCGTATTTAGGAATGGATATCCATTAACATTTCTTTATGTCTCCATTATTGCAAATTGATTAAAACGACAAAAAAAACATATACTCACCATGCACTTCTCATTCATCAAATGAGTATCGTACGTGAATGTAACAGAAAATTCCAGGCACTGACAAATTATGCGTAAGTTAAATATCTGCTAGATTATATTATTATACTAGTTATAAGTCTCAGTTATGCTCGTTTGTAGTCAGAGGCCATACAGAATTTAAAGTTCTCCAATCGTAGTACTCAGGTGTGTCAGTACAGCATAGTGTTGGACAGAAAAAGCATGTGATATATGAGGTGAGGGTACACTTACCATTGTAACAACCAGGAAAAATCTAATCGTCCATACAGGCATTTAGCTAGTACTAGAATAAAATAAATGGATCAATCTGACTCCAAATCTACTCTCTTCTCGTACCATCCCGCTCGTCTACGTCTCTCTCTCTCCATCTCCTCTCTCTGACCATCTCTTCCTACTCTCTCATCGATAGTTACAGTCGACTCTCTGCTTCTTCTACTCGTGATACCAAGGTAGCATATAGCTTTCATTCCACATCTACTATCTAATTTCACATTACGGGGTAAAGGTACGGTCGTTGTCCGTACATTCGACGTCGAACTGGACATTCTGCTATACACCATGAAAATCCAACGTCCTCAGTATTTACTGCATGTATACAGAAATAAAATGACGTGAATACATGTGGAGTGTACATGATTAACGGTCAAATAAACTAAGTGAGTAGATATGAGCTATCATAGCAGAGCGTACTGCATAGAATTGACATACTATCCACATATCTAGATCAACTAACGTCGGAGCCACATGCTATCCATATAGAGTATTACAGATGATCAAGTATTACTAAGAGTAGTATCGATTATTAAGTTATTATAAATCCGTTTGTCTTGCATCAATCATTTGTGATGCTCGGGAGCTGGTGTGTGTGCTTGGTGGCAGAGATTTGGTTTCTCTAATTATTTCTGTTTTACAAAAACAGAGTAAAGGCTGCTTCGAGGTTCTCTGTTTAATAGTTTTCTCGCAACACAATAGTAGTATACTCACTACAGTTGGATACAGTTCCAACTCCTTCTCATTAATTCTCTCATATAGTGACAGGCTAGTTTCGGTACTTTTAGTGAGTAAATATATCGAATATATGAGATTAAGAAACTCAATTACATAACGGATTTACTTAATTGCATTACATAACTATGTATCCATATATATATGACCATACATTGAGTGCTACAAATGGTTTTGAGCATCGTGGGAGATCCAAATAAAGGGCCGGCTGGCATTTATAGTGGCTATGATTCATTGATTTGCCTTATATCCTATTAAATTGTATATATATGTACCCGGATATATACTTTTATTTGTGAAATAAATATCTTATGAACCTCGTAATTTATGAATATACCGCTTATACAATATAACGGTATGAGTTTAATTAAACAGTGAGTATTATTAAGAACCTTCATATAGCATAATTTTTAGCTTCCCAATGTATTAACAGAACTCAACACCAACAAGAAATATAAATAGCCGTGATCACGAGTATTCAAACCATGCGATACTTCCAACATCCAGTCATGAATTAGCATGGGTCAGGGGCAAGTCACTCCCAATATAGTGCAAGACAAAGGCAAATCCTACCGAGGAGCTTTTTTTTTTTTTTTTTGTTTTGAGGAGTTAAAATCACTCCTTTGACTCTTCGGACAGTCGGAGAGAGAGTAAAGTGTGACAGAATCAGGTCGAGTAGTCAGTCACTTCTACCAGCTAGGTGGTATCGTGACTCTCTGTGTGTTCGACCGTCCTGGAATGAGTGTTAAAGGATGAGATATTTTAAGTGAATGTCTTTTATATCTTATTACAATAATTCACAACGGATAAAGGATATATTGAGGGTTTATCGCACAATCTATATGATGGTTCAACATTAAAATAACACAAACAATGCTCCGGAATCATATCAAAAATGGAATTCTGATATTATAAAGTGGACAAATGAAATCTAATTTGAATATTTCCGGTTTATTGATATATTTATTGATATCTCATCGATACTATCATTCCTTAGTGAGGTGAAGATGGATCGGAAGTCTGGTCCATTTCCAATGGCCTTGGGCGTTCACTCCTACTTGAATTGTTTCGCTTAACCACCAACGTGGTGGAACCGTAATCTTATTCTATTGTGTACGCGGTGCATTTTCTTACCATTTTCTTCTGTAAAAAAAAAAAAAAAAAAAAAAAAAAAAAAAGATGAGTATCTTTCTCAATTGTACACATACCGTTGTTTAATCGCACATCTCTCGGTATTAATGACCCTGATATCTGTAAAGGAGCAATAAATACCGTGCGAACTCTCCCTGTAATCTATGCAACACATATATCTATCAACCCCACAGCGACACACACTACGGCACACACATAAACCAACGCATGGTAAGGGAATCAACGCTCGCGTCAATCACAGTCATATGGTAATTAGCATATGAAAATACCTGTAGGCGCCTAGAGTGAGTATCACTAGGCATTATATAATATTTTGTCTAGTTAGGATGTGATAAGTGATAGTCTTCTGAAACATAATCAAATGGTATAATGTACTTGATATATGTACATAAGTTGAAAAACTAATAATCACTACTATTCATTCTTACCCTTTCTTTGTCATATTGACGTATGTGTGGGAGAAGATTCATATAGTAGTTATGTAAATTTATGTACTAATTATAATATAGATTACTTAATTTATACATAATACTCTATATTTACATTATCATGTAACTAGTATAATATATTAAGTACTTATTACATATGGAATAACATTGGTATCTATAATTCAATCTATTTTCATAACATATACTATATAGTTTTATAATATATAACTATGAGTTGGTAACATTGTACGTTTATGTTACTAATTATGTGAGCGTGAATACCGTAATATAAACCGGGTTATACATAAATTAAGTACTGAAGATTGATATAAAGAATTACACACTCATTTTTATTTATATTGGACATTATTCTATTAGGTAATAATGCCCATTAAAAATATATTATCCCCATTGCGACCTAATTTTCGGGGCATTGTATTATATTTGTTAATGCGGCAGGAATCTTTCAGGAAATGATTTGAATACGACAATATAGGTGTCAGCAGACACCAACGTTAATTAATTACCCATATTCCTCCTTTATTATAGATAAATTAATAAATCGAATATACATAATATTACTTACCACATCATATATTAAAATCCTACTAGTTAACGGTGTAATAACATCAGCTTATAAATACTATAACTACGGTTAGATGAGATACCACTCCTATATGTATATATATAATTAATTAATATAATACTTATATATTATAGTAAGATAATAGATAGTATAAGAATAGATAGTAATAAGATAGATTAAGATAATAGATAGATTAATAGTCGTTTGTAGAAAATATAAAATATCAATTTATTCCACTTTTGTTATTAACTTTTTAAAATAATATATTCAGTTTCAATAAATAACTCAAAATGAATATTTGGGGAATTTATTTTATTGGTGAAAGAACGACGAGAATCGTTTAACAATATGATATAAGATTTATTTTACCTATTAACTTTTATTTCCTTCCCTGATTTCCTATTATAATCATATATATATAATATAATTATATATATATATATTAATATATATTAATATTATATATATTAATATATATTAATATATATATATATATATATTATAAATTAAATATATATATATAATATATAATATATATATATATATATATATATTATATATATATATATTATAATATTAATATATATTATATATAATAATATTATTATATATATAATTAATAAATTATATTATTAATATTAATATATATTTTATATATAATATATTAATATTAATATATAATAATATATATATATATATTATTATATTAATATATTATATATTATATATTATATATAAAATACAAAGAATGAGTCTCCCATTAAAATGTGAGTGAAAAATGAAAATTAATTATAGGTAATTTAGTATATATTTTTTAATTTATTATATTATTTCTATGTTAAAATTCGGTTTTAGATGCGTATCCTAATATATAAGTTATTAGGTTATTATATATTATAGTATTAAGTATATATACACTTAAAGTATAAATCTGTGTCATAACTATTAACCTAAATACTGTATTACTATAAACATTTAGTGACTTGTATGATTTATTCAGGGCCATAAAACTACTATATAAAAGAGCATTATAATTTATCCCGGGCCACGATGTTTACGCCATTCAAACATTGGTCGTAACGAAAAATATAATTATAAGAAACAAGACAATAGAATCTCGCGGGAAAATAATAGCTCGTGGCCGATATCGGCCGGATATCCCTCCTCTTATCCCCGTCATAACTTCAACCGGCCTGGATACCCGGTATTCCAGACCAATTACCATATATCCACATATCTCCCCTTATAAATATATTATATATTATATATATATATTATATTATAATATATATACTTATATATATATAATATTAATATAATATATTTATATATATATATATTAATATATTAATATTTATATATATATAAATTAATATTAATTTATTAAGTAGGGTGATACGTTAGTAAGGTTATTGAGAAGAATGTTATATATAATATGGATGATACAGATTGAAGACAGATTATAGAGGTAGAAGTTAGAGGTATGGTAGTAGTGCAAGTGGGAGGGAAGAAAAGGAGTTGAAGTGAGTAAAATTTATGAATTGAAACTTAACCATGAATCTGTCGCTTGAATCATGTGACGATGAGACAAATAGGTGCGATGGAGATATATTGGTAATTAACTGTGAGTGGTGTATTTTGTGTGAAAAGCGGAGAACTTTTTTTTCTTTTTTTTTTTATCAGTAGATGAGCGAGCGACCCTACTCCATCGGCTGGCGTGGGCGACATATTTCAAAGGAGGAACGGGAGGGGCTCAGGAAATAAAGAAAATACTGGTGAAGAAGCAATCGAGCGCGCAAGCCGCGAATACCAAAGGTGAGACGTGCGACCCTGAGAATCGTGCTGAGAAGAACAAGTGCAGCGCATTCATTCGTGTTCTCTCACCAATACTCGGGGCTTGGTCAGAGATTTCCTCTGGCACCAAGCAAATCAAGCTATCGATTGCAATGATTCATACGTGCTCGTGGATTTTGCCGGTGCGCTTACTACAACGGAGATGCTGAGAGGATGGTGAGCTTTTCGTGAGCTTCGTTGCCCACCTCCTGCGGAGCCCTAAGGCGTGGCTTCACTAGGAATCCGACGCACATAATGGACTCGAGATGCCATGACATATCAGCTACGCGATGCTGAGCGACCCGTCCGTCATCCCCGTGTTCGTCTCATCCAAGGCTCGCGTCTGAACCTTACAGATCTCTAAGCGCGAGCTGATAATTTGTCTTCTAACTTCGATCTGCGTACATGTATCTACCCTCCAATGCGTAAGAGTGGATTAATAGATTCAAACGGGTGGAACACACTCCTTCATCTATTTCCCCAACTACTTTAACTTACCACACTTTCAAAGGTCGGTTATAAAGGTAAATGGGCATGGTCTAGATCTTCACTCTTCGACTTAAACTCGCGCGTCAAACCTGGTCCTAGTTCAATTATACATCTGGTACTAAACCTAACTCTGGGTAGCCTGGTTTGCATGCTACCGCTTCCCTTACCCCCTGACCTTAGAGGTATAGAGGTAGTAAGGTTAGTAATGATAATATATATAATATATATATAATATATATAATAATAAAAATATTAATATATTAATATATAATATAATATATTAATATTATATAAATTAATATAATTATTATTATATATATATATTAATATATATATATAATTAATAATACTATATATATTATAATATATATTATAATATATTAAGAATAATATTTATTATATTAATTATCACCGGTCTATTATTCCATATAAGTGTGAGGGTATACATTATGTATACGGTAGCTCTAGAGTTTGTAGATCCAGAAAGTTATTTAAAATATTGTTGTGACTTATTATTACCTATATAGTAGAATTTTATTTTTTTTTTTTTACATAGGTTAATGCTCATTAAAACTCCCACCTTTAGCGATACACTTTACTTCATAGGAAATATACTATTATACACATCATCTCACTCTCATTATAAGTAACCATATCTTGCTGTTATAATAATTATTTCTTTAGTATCCAAATAACGTGAGTATGTCGCGGTGGTATATATGCTAACCAGTAGGTTTATCTTTCATGCTCGTATCTTCCATATATATTAAAGACCAAACACCTTCTCCCGCTTAATATCAAACGCGTCTTATCTTCATATCGTGTAGTTAATAATCCTTACTTAAGTCCACCCGTTCTCCCCATTCGTTCATTCTAAATGCGTAATATTAAATGTTGCCTAACACATATTTTATAAACTATTATAGGCACTCCTCATTCGCACTCCCTTTCTTAGGCCTAAATAACTAAGGTATGTTATCCATCATAAATAGATTAGTTTAGGATTGCTACCTATTTTTGTTTGCATTTCTGATCCATGTATCAACTTTACTCAATTAATAATATATAAATATATAATTTGCCAAGTCTCTCATTTCCTAAACCTCTAATATTTCTTTTTTCAATAACTTTGAATGTTAAGCCTAATAGATCAACTACCATTAAATAAAACAGTCTGGATAACGAATTTAACTACATAATTCAAATAAATTACATTTTTACTTAATAGTAGATTAAATTTCTCTGATTA
>JABUQX010003398.1:15000-17500 GCA_015478945.1 Trachelipus rathkii | reverse complement strand
TATATATATATATATATATTATATATATATATATATATATATATATAGTATATATATATTTAAATATATATATAATATATATAGTATATATACTTATATCCTATATATATATATATTATATATATATAAATATATATATATATATATATAAATATATATATTATATAATATATATATATATAATATATATTATAATATATATATATATATATATTATATAAGTAATATAATATATATATATATATATATATATATATATATATATATATATATTAATAAAATTATATATATATATATATAAGATATATATATATATATATATATATATATATATAATATATATATAATAATATATATTAAAATCCTTAATACCATATCGAAGTACTGCAGTATGTACATATACATGTCGACATCATGCTACCTATATATAATATCTACTTACTGACCATCGACAACACCCAATATCTATCACTAATATACTATATTAATATACCTTTATATATACTATATATATACTCATATACCTATATACTATATACTACTAATCTATATAACTACACTATCATATATAATATATAATTTGCAATTAACAGTTATTATTATATATTATTATTATTAATTCATAAATTGATTATTATAATTATTATATATGTATTATTATTATGTATTATTTATTATATTATTATTAATTATTATTATTATGTATTATTTATTACAGATATTATTATTATTATCTATTGAACATATTATATTATTATTATCATATTGATTATTATTATTAATCTTGCATTTCAAATTTTATACGAACGTATTATCGCCTATCTATTTACTAGCAGCAACAGTAGTCATACTAGTAGTACCACACTATCTATCAGGGAATACTCAATTAATCATCCAGTTTTATCGTTATTAAATGAAACCATAATAGATAACACGAACCAAAAGAAAGATCTCTAATTAGGTGTAAATAATTTATGAAAAACTGCGAGAGTTCAATTATTTAAACCTATCTCTGATATATAATATTATATAATATATATATATACCAGAATACTATAAACCCTATCCATATATATATTATATAATCACGTAGGTACTGATAATACTAATAGTAGCTATATAGTAACTACTAGTATATACTATATAGCTAGGTTATACATACCATCTATTAAGCATTAGTGTAATCAGTATATATGATACTAGCTCAGGTAATATATAATACTAAAGTTGATATAATATATATATATAATAATATAATACTATATATATATATATATATATATATATATATATAAATATATATATATATATATATATAATATATATATATATATAATAAATATATAATATATATATTATATATATATAGAGAAGAGAGAAGAGAGAGAAGAGGAGAGAGGAGAGAGAGAAGAGAGAGAGAGAGAGAGAGAGAGAGAGAGAGAGAGAGATCATTTAACGCATCATTTAATGTTACTTTTATTTGTTTTTTCATGTTAAATTTTTGCCTGTACTCGTATGTCACTCCCTCCACCTCTTCCCATAAACCTCCCTCCCCCCCCCCCCCCCCCCCCCATATTTTTTTTTTTCCCCACACCTTCCTCAGAAGCTCTTGTCTTTTTTAGGGCTCCTCCTCTGTAAAAGTTTGTCCCTCTCCCCAACCCCCCCCGAAGCAAACGGAGTTGATTCACGAATCATGAATTAGGCTCAAGATCTGTTAAACACATTAGAATGTAATGGCTCTTCCTAATGATTTCTTTACCATAAGTAAAACATATGGTGTGTGTGTGGTAGTGTGTGTGTGTTGTGTGTGTTGTGTGTGTGTGGTGTGTTGTGTGTGTGTATGTGTGTGTGTGTGGTGTTTGTCTGTGTGTGTATGCATGAGTGGGAGAGTTTGTTTCATTATTAGAAATAAGTATAGTTTTGGTACCGATTGAAAATTGAGGCAATTAATTTATATATATATATATATATATATATATATATATATATATATATATATATATATATATATATATATATAATATATATATATATAATATAATAATATATAATATATATATATATATAATTATATATATATATAATATATATATATATTATATATATAATATATATATTATTATGACCTTTACCGTTTATTTGATTTTTAACTGATATCGTTTGTAAAAATGAATTTCGTAGAATATTTTATGATTCATTTGTTAAATTTTATGTTAAATCATTCTATAACAATTTTTTTTCAAAATAATTCATTTTTTGTGCTTCCCTAACCTACCCTAAATAACATAAGAACATAAGAACATAAGAAATATAGAGACAGTAAGAAGCCACATGGCCCTACGAGACTGTCCCAGTCAACCCACCAACCAAACATGCTCTCCTGCACAATCCACAAAGCACCCTAGGCTTGTCAAAGTTCTGTAACCAAATCACCAATTTGAGCTTAGTAAAAAAAAATGGATAATGTTACCCAAACCATCCACATGCCTTAATAAACTAA
>JABUQX010003397.1:5000-10000 GCA_015478945.1 Trachelipus rathkii | reverse complement strand
CTGCTTTAACTCATATGTTTTAATGCTTTAACTCATATATTTATTAACATTGCATACCCTAAAGCAGTAAATCAGTAAATCAATAGAGGTGTTACATAGCAACAAGGGGATTAGTATGCTTTTGTTTTACTGCTTTACTGCTTTAAACTCATATGTTTTACAGCTTTAACTCACTGCTTTTGTTTTACTGTTTACTGCTTTAACTCATATGTTTTACTGCTTTAACTCATATTTTGCTTTAAACTCATATATTTATTAACATTGTTTTTTATTTTGTTTTAATACTTTTTATTTATTTTTATTATTATTTTATTATTTTTTTTATTTTTTTTTTATTATTTTATTTTTATTTTTATTATTATTATTTTATTTTATTATTATTTTTATTATTATACTTAGGTTATTTACTTCATGCCTAATTGTTATTATCATTTAACACAGACACACACACACACACACACCACACACACACACACACACTTACACACACCCACACTTACCACACACACACCTACACCTACACACACATACATGACATACACCTACACCTACACATACACCACACACACAACCACACACACACACACACACTCGCCCATAGACCCACACACACTGTTTAAACATATCAAATAAGTTCTTTTGCATGAACATAACATAAATTTATTAAAACATTTTATGTTTTAATTAAATACGTTCATTTATATTACTCATTTCAATTTATAAACTAAAATTATTTCAAAGTTTTCTTTAAAACTCTATAATAAATCAATCATTATCTTTGAACAAAGAAATTGTTATTATTAACTGTTAATGCTTTTTTTGTTTATAAATTTTATAACTATCAAGTTTTAATAATTTACTAATTTTATGAAATTTTATTTAAAACATATATATTTTACGTACCTTAAAGCAATAAATCAGTTAAATCAGTAAGGTAAGCCCACTAGCATCCCTCTACACCAAGCTATGCCACGTTTGTTCTATTGACTTACTGCTTTACATCACCTTTAGCCATTTAATTAAGTATAAAAAATAACAAAATAAGTTCTCTGTTGCTAACATAACATGTATTTATTAAAATCATTCTGTTTTTTATTTAAAAAATAACAATTATTCACTTACATTTATATTATTCGCTCAATGTTAACTAAAAATATTTCAAAGTTTTTTTAAATAATTCGGATTTTCTTTATTATTATTATTATTATTTATTATTTATTAATTTTAAACATGCAAAAAAACATTCCAAATTCGTTACCAGATACGAAACTGACCTTCTCTGCTGTAAAATGTGTTGGAAATAACTACTTTAGGCCTTAATTTGGATAAGCCTTTTTGTACCCCGGGGCGATTTAGGCCTAATTCCAGGTCAAAATATATTTCAAACTGACCTTTTTCTGTAAAATGTGGTGCAATAACTACGTTAGGCCTAAATTTAGGATAAGCCTTTTTGTATCAGGGCTAATTTAAGCCTAATACCAGGTCAAAAGGTAATTCCAATATAGACAGTTATTATTTGTTATTATTATTTTTATAAATATATTTCCAACTGAAACATGCTGATCGGTAAGTTCCTTTAAGCAGGTAAGAAGCGAAATGTTTTCCTTACTTTGTGATTGCGACGGAGTAATCCTTATCTTATATGACCTCGTATTGTGATTGCGTCGAGGAATTATTATCGGCCTTTTGGTTTTTAGGTATGTAAAAACATGTTTTTTCATATCCTGAGCCTTACCTGTGATTGGATGAAAATTAACTTTGTTCTTTAAACTTGTATTTGAGCAGGTGTGTTTTATTATCTTTTAGACCCAAACTCATTTTAAAATCATAGTCATTTTAGCTGTTAAGCGGTGCACAAGTTATCTGATTTGTATTAAAAGTGTTTTATTTTTACTAAGTGTATATCATATTTATAATAAATACTTACATTGAGGAATAATTATTAATTTCACTAGAATAGATAATAATTAATTCACTAGATTTATAGTAGATCACGTGAAGCAAAACGCAAGAGCGCCCGCAAGCGCGACCCGGTGCGGAACAGCCGCATGAACCCGCCGGCGTAATATTACTACGCGGTCGCGAAAATATTTTCTTTATGATATGCCGTTGTAAACTTTCATTACATCATTTTTGTATTTTCAAATATACCGTTTCCTATATTATGAGTCGTCCATTTTATTTCTTACTTGAACATTTTTAATTTTATTTATAGAAAATTCCATTTCACTGGTAAAGTTTCTTGAAAAACATTTAGTTTTGAAAAGAACATTTTGTTTTGTAGAAAAACAGTTTGTTTTATTTATCCTAAAGTTATAATTCCTTGAGGGAAATAGAACAAATAGTCAGGGTGTGACGCTGGCTATGTTCCTCTTTGGGGTATGCCTTTAAGATCTTATTACTTTAAGGAATGTAAAACAAGTTTTATATGCCTTAAAGCTACACCTACATAGGACGTAGAGTTAAGGTATAGAAGTTGTCCCATACCCTCCCTTTTCAAGGTATGTCTTTACGGTTTTATTCTTCTCTATGTATAAGTTATGAAAAAGTTGTTTATTCTAAAATATTATTACATAATTACTATATTACTATATTAGTTAAATACACAATGTGCGTACATGCATAATAAACTTCCCCTCCTTAATTTCTCTTTATGGACTTCCAGTATTGGTATCATATTATTATACTTCAAAATTACATCGAAGTATGTAAGTTCATACTTCTTCTATATCAGCTGTTGTATGCATTCGGTAACCATCGAGAATATCTCACTTGGTTTGTAATAAACACTGATATACCAGAATTTTAAATAAACTAATGCGCTTGAACATATGTTATAATATTCGTAAATATACCTTGATACAGTACACAAACTAATATTATACATACTGAACGGGACGGTGTCCAAAAGATATCATCCTCTAGGATGTATGCCCTACCACTTTGAAATACAAACGCTCCAATTTTCCGCGACGCGTAGAATATACGCCGGCGGGTTCATGCGGCTATTCCGCACCGGGTCGCGGTTGCGGGCGCTCTTGCGTTTGCTTCACGTGATCTACTATAAATCTAGTGAATTAATTATTATCTATTCTAGTGAAATTAATAATTATTCCTCAATGTAAGTATTTATTATAAATATGATATACACTTAGTAAAAATAAAACACTTTTAATACAAATCAGATAACTTGTGCACCGCTTAACAGCTAAAATGACTATGATTTTAAATGAGCTGCGGTCTAACAGATAATAAACACACCTGCTCAAATACAAGTTTAAAGAACAAAGTTAATTTTCATCCAATCACAGGTAAGGCTCAGGATATGAAAAAACATGTTTTTACATACCTTAAAACCAAAAAGGCGATAAAATAATTCTCGACCAATCACATACGAGGTCATATAGAGATAAGGATTACTCCGTCCAATCACAAGTAAGGAAAACATTTCCTTTTTACCTGCTTAGGATCTTACCTTTTGACCTGGTATTAGTTTGAAATATATTTATAAAAATAATAATAACAATGATTTTTGTCTATTACTGGATTTACCTTTTGACCTGGTATTAGGCTTAAATTAGCCCTGATACAAAAAGGCTTATCCTAAATTTAGGCCTAACGTAGTTATTGCACCACATTTTACAGAAAAAGGTCAGTTTGAAATATATTTTGACCTGGAATTAGGCCTAAATCGCCCCGGGGTACAAAAAGGCTTATCCTAAATTTAGGCCTAAAGTAGTTATTTCAACACATTTTACAGAGAGGAGGTCAGTTTCGTTATCTGAAGGAGTGCGGGTTTTTTTGTTTTCGCGGGGGGGGTGGTCAATAGAAAGATAATAATAATAAATAATAAAGAAAAAATCCGAATTATTTAAAAAAACCTTGAAATATTTTTAGTTAACATTGAGCGAATAATATAAATGTAAGTGAATAATTGTTATTTTTAAATAAAAAACTAGAATGATTTTAATAAAATACATGTTATGTTAGCAGAGAAGAACTTATTTGTTATTTTATACCTATTACATGGCTAAAGATGATTGTAAAGCAGTAAGTCAGTAGAACAAAACGTGCATAGCTTGTTGTGAGGGGGTGCTAGGGCTTACCTTACTGATTTTAACTTGATTGATTGCTTTAAGTACGTTAAAAATATATGTTTTTAATAAAATTTCATAAAATTTTAGTAAAAATTATTTTAAAACTTGATAGTTATAAAATTTATAAACAAAAAAAAGCATTAACAGTTAATAATAAATTCTTTGTTCAAAAGATTAATGATTGATTTATATTAGAAGTTTTAAGAACTTGTGAAATAATTTAGTTATAAATTGAATGAGTAAAATATAAAATGTACGTATTGTAATTAAAAACATAAAATGCGTTTTTAATAAATTGATACGTTATGTTCATACAAAAGAACTTATTTGATGTTTAAACAGGGTGGGTTGGGTCTATGGGCGAGTGTGTGTGTGTGTGTGTCTGTGTGTGTGTGTAGGTGTAGTGTATGTCTATGTTGTTGCTGTTGGTGTACGGTGCTGTTGTAAGTGTGTCGTGTGTGTGTAAGTGTGTTGTGTGTGTGTGTGTGTGTGTGTGTGTGTGTGTGTATGTGTTGTGTGTGTGTGTGTCGTGTGTTGTGTGTGTTAAATAATAATAACAATAGGCATGAAGTAAATAACACTAAGTATAATAATAAAAATAATAATAAAAATAAAATAATAATAATAAAAATAATAATAATAAAAATAAAAATAAAATAAATAAATAAAATAATAATAAAATAAATTAAAAAAGTATTAAACAAAATAAAAAACATAATGTTCATAAATATATGAGGTTAAAGCATATGAGTTAAAGCAGTAACACATGAGTTATAAGAGTTAAAACAGTAAAACATATGAGGTTAAAGCAGTTAAAACATATGTAAAGCAGTAAAGCACGTAAACATATGAGCTAAAGCGTAAAACAAAAGCATTAACTAATCCCCTTGCTTGCTATGTAAC